>WBZZ01004570.1:75000-120000 GCA_019918135.1 Paulinella micropora
TCGCGGCGAAAATCGAGAGTTCTAAATTGTCCTGGTGGCACCGGTTTTCTATTTTTGTCTCAGCTTTTGAGTTGAGGACTCTTTGAGACTTCATTTTAACTTCTTCATATTTTCTTAGTTTACGTGAGTCACCCAGTGATCCTGCCTCTGGTGTGTCTGGAGGATGATAGTTTCCGTAAGGGAGGCTGGTTTCCTATTAACTACTCTACTTCTACTTGTACTTCTAACGTTCCTATTTGGCACACTGAGCCTCTATCTTTGGTTGTGCTTAGGAACATAATCTCACTTCTGTAAAGGAGACTGTTCTTCCGATTAAATTACTACTACTGACATCTCTCCCTTTTTCCTTCCTCATGTTTTCCTCGTCATATTCCTTCTCTTTGCCCTCCCCTCTCCTCCTCCTCCTCCTCCCTCCTCCTCCTCCTCCTCCTCCCTCCTCCTCCTCCTCCTCCTCCTCCGCGCATGCACACACACACACACAAACACACGCACACACGCATACATAAAATTAAAATTGGTCAAGTGCAGAAGCATACATATCAAGAAAAATAAATAAAAATGAAATAAAACAGAACAAAATAAAAACAAAATAGAGCTAGTGATAATAATAATAATAATAATAATAATAGTGCTTCTCTGTCAATGGCTGATGCAATTCTGCACATGCGCCTCCATCGTCTCACCCGTGAGGGGAGTACGAAGAATTGACGATAGGCTCTAATGACACCCCCGCAAGGGCAGTTCCAACACTTCCAGACGGACCGGTATGTTCAATGAAAATACTGGTGGCACCGACGGGAATCGAACTGGCGACAGGGCCCAGATGGTAGAACTTGACCACTGGGCTATCACGGTGACCAAAATAATAATAATAATAATGATAATAATAATAATAATAGTGCTTCTCTGTCAATGGCTGATGCATTTCTGCACATGCGCCTCCATCGTCTCACCCGTGAGGGGAGTACGAAGAATTGACGATAAGCTCTAATGACACCCCCGCAAGGGCAGTTCCAACACTTCCAGACGGGCCGGTATGTTCAATGAAAATACTGGTCCAGAAATAGACCGGTATGTTCAATGAAAATACTGGTGGCACCGACGGGAATCGAACTGGCGACAGGGCCCAGATGGTAGAACTTGACCACTGGGCTATCACGGTGTCCAAATAATAATAATAATAATGATAATAATAATAATAATAATAGTAATAGTAATAATAATAATAATAATACTATATCTGAGGCGTACTGATGCAGCTAATGGCATATCCTCAACGGACATAAGCCTCCAATACCCTTGTTCGAGGTCCTCCACCCCCCCGTGTCAGTCTCTCGCCTGATGATCGGGGCCACCGATGGAGCTCCTGAGGGCAAGACTGCACTAAGCCGAGGTTATTCCGCAGTCCCAGCAACCTCTTGCAAGACGTCACCGAATGTGCAAGTGCATACACCAAGCGCGGTTGCTAGAGCTGCCTCGAAACCCCACCCATAACAATCTGGTGTCTGCTGGGTCCTGGGCTATCAACCAGCATATGCGGAGTTTAAGATCTTTTACGCGCGCAACGACCCTCCTCCCCAGCATCTACCACCAAAGGGTTATGAGTTGGCGTCACAGAATAATAATAATAGTAATAATAATAATAATAATAATATACTTCCTCTAAGGCATACTGATGCAGCTGATGGCACGATCCGTTTCCGGACATGAGCCTCCATGCCCTTGTTCGAGGTGCTCCATCCCCACCTAGTCAGTCTCTCGACTGATTATAGGGGCCACCGATGGAGCTCCTGAGGGCAAGACTACACTAAGCCGAGGTTATTCCGCAGTGCCAACAACCTCTTGCAAAACGTTGCCGCATGTGCAAGTGCGTACACCAAGCATGGTTGCTAGAACTACCTCAAAACCCCACCCATAACAATTCGGTATCCGCTGGGTCCACGGGCTATCAACCGGCATAGCGGAGTTTAAGATCTTCGACAGGCGCCCAACGACCCTCCTCCCCAGCATCATCCACCAAATGGTTTTGAGTTGGCATCACAGTTTAACGCCGTAAGGCCATTGGGCTGGAGCTCTGATAAACAAGCGTGAATAAGTTTTTATCATCAGGTGTTACCCTCAAATATATCACAGTCAACACTCCGAGAAGAAAGATATACTTCCTCTAAGGCATACTGATGCAGCTGATGCCACGATCCGTTTCCGGACATGAGCCTCTATGCCCTTGTTCGAGGTGCTCCATCCCCACCTAGTCAGTCTCTCGACTGATTATAGGGGCCACCGATGGAGCTTCTGAGGGCAAGACTACACTAAGCCGAGGTTATTCCGCAGTCCCAACAACCTCTTGCAAAACGTTGCCGCATGTGCAAGTGCGTACACCAAGCATGGTTTTGCTAGAACTACCTCAAAACCCCACCCATAACAATTTGGTATCCGCTGGGTCCACGGGCTATCAACCGGCATAGCGGAGTTTAAGATCTTCGACAGGCGCCCAACGAACCTCCTCCCCAGCATCATCCACCAAAAGGGTTTTGAGTTAGCATCACAGTTTAACGCCGTAAGGCCATTGGGCTGAATAATAATAATAATAATAATAATAATAATAATAATAGACTTATCAGTCAATTGGCCTTTGATCCTGTCGGACATGTGCCTCCATTGGTAGCACGGGACCGTTCGGTGACGCGGCTCCGCTCCAAAGACTCGACTGGCAGTGCAATGTGCAAATGAGCGTGCTGTGCATGTGCAAGTGGGTGCAAGGAGTGAGAGGAGTTATCTGCCGAGAAGAAGTCCGCGACGCTGCGCTGACCTCCACCTACAACAGATCTAGCCAGACATTCTACCTGACTAGGCCTTCCCCTCCTTCTACCCACCTCCTGAACGACCGTGAGGTCGATCACCTCCTCCTCCTCCTCCGCCCCCTCTGCCTCCCTGGTCTGCGCCTCCAACTCCTCCCACTCCTTCCAGATGGTGGCAACAAACCTTCCTAACTCCTCCTCCACCTCTTCTGGGACAGGGATAAACAAAACGCCGAGCATCGCCGCCATCTTTTCATCCTCCCCCTTCAGCCATTCCTCTTTGAAGAGCCTCATCTCCTCCTCTGCCTCCCGCAGTTCCCTGTGATAAAGCCCTCCTCGATTCAGCATGAGGGGCTGCCGGGCTTGCGCCTCATCGATAAACTTAAACAGTGCCTCACGAGAGCTCGCAAACGTTGGGCAATTCAGCAGGAAGTGACGTAACGACTCGTTAACCTCAGTGCCACACAAGGCGAAACAGCTTGAGCAGTCCGGCGAGCATGAGCCAAATTTGGATCGGTAGAGGCGAAGGCGATTGTTGCAGCTCAACAATCGCCTTCTGATAAGGTTGTGACTTCCCCCCTCCAGCGCCCGCCAACGTGGGAAAGCAGAGCGGGAAGACATCTGGCTAAGCAGCACCCTAAGCCCATCAGAGGGCTTAGCCTGCCGCTCCCAGCCAGCTACTTCCTGCCGGACAGACCATTGCTTTACCACCTCGTTCCAGTTCGCCAGAGCGGCCCGCCAGTCCTTATCATCTACCGTGCCATCTTCGTTCACGACCCGCTTGAGCGCATCCAAGCCCTCCCGCAGCCTGTGATCTGCTAAGATCAAATTTTCCGTATCTTCCTTCCATTTGCACCGACCCGTGTTGTAAAGCCTGCGTGTTAGCGCTGTGTTGCCCAGTAACTCGATGCGCCCTAGGAACCGAAGCCGGGCCGCCTTGGCAAGGATGCTAAAACTCGGCGTGCGGCCTAAACCCCTGGTGATGCAGCCGCTTGTGCGCGTACCAACACCCAAGATGACCCGCAGGGGCGCTACCAACGCGCCCTCCAGCTTACTCAGCTTGTTGGCGCCCGGCAGATCCCAAAAAGCCGATGCGTAAAGCAACTTTGCGCCAACCATTTGCTGCCAATTCATCAGCCGAAGACGCGCTGGAACTTCATGGGCAATCCAGAGGGGGTAGCAGGCAGCCGTTCCCGCTACAGTGATTTCCGCCGCCCGCTTCGCTTGCGGTTTATCGGAGAGGGTGTCCGTGAGCAGAACTCCCAGGTATTTGTAGTGGTCGGTGACGTTGAGAACCTTGCCCCGGAACCTCACGCATGGGGCGACTTTTTTGACTTGGCGTGCCCGTATATCGGCATGACTTCCGTCTTGCCCGGTTTCAGGTTGATTTCAAGCCGATAGTCCTCCACGAATGTCGCCACGACATTTACAATCTGTTGAAGCTCCGTGACACTATGCGCAATTACCGCAACGTCGTCGGCGTAAAGCAGGGTCCGTATGTCTTCGATGCGGTTGAGGTCCTCGATCTCCAACTCTTTCGCGATTCGGACCGTTAGCTCATCCATGAAGACGTTGAACAGCGACGGTGACAACGGCGACCCTTGCTGAACTCCCATCTCTTCCAGCACTTCACCAGTGAGTTCGCCATCGACTAGCACTCGCGATGACGTTCTTCGGTAAAAACGCCGCAGAATGCGATAGAACTTGCCCTGTACCCCCATCTGGGTTAGCCTCTGAAACAACCCGGCCCGCCAAACCGTAGGGAATGCCTTTCTCAGATCCACGAACAAAACGAAAGAACGGAGGCCAGCTTGTTGTCTAAGGCGCAGACGCTCCTTAAGGACAAAAATCTGGTCCCCCGTACTACGTTTTGGCCGGAACCACCCTGCTCTGGGCGAAGCCTGCCCGGCTGATCGATGAAAGCCGTAAGCCTCGCCGCCATAAGGGACAGATACATCTTACCCAGACAGCTCAGAATCGCGATGTCTCTCCAATTTTCCGGATCGGTTGGGTCGCCTCCTTTTGAGATGTTGACGATAATCGCTTTGCCCCAGTCGCTGGGGGTGTATTCGCACGATTTCAACCAGTGAAGAAGCGCACCAGAAAAGCTCACAATCCGCGTGCCTCCGTACTTGAGCATCTCGTTCTTGATCTTATCCGGTGAGCACGCTTTGTGATTCTGGAGATTTTCCTGGCAGAGCTCCACTTCCTTCTCGGTGTAATCATAGTCCAGCGGGCCCGTCTCAGTCCGGATCTCCTCGGCTTGCGCCATGGCCTCGAATTGGTCGCGCAGGTTGTCGTTATACTGGAAGGTTTCGCGGGCCTTCCGCTCGGGCTCAATCCGCGCTGCTTCCTCATCAGAACCGACTTCCTCTACACATGCATCCTCCAAAAACTGGTTTTCTTTGGGGACCACCATACGTCGGCGGTATTCTTCCCATTCTTGTAGTTTTTCCCGGAGTGTGCATGCCAGAGTGCCATCGGGCTTCCGAACAGGAGCAGAAGCGTTCGACCGCCGAACCCCGCCCAAACGCTTTGACAGCTTCCAGTACGTGGCCATGGTAGCGCTCCTGAAGTTGGCAGCGGTGTCATTCTGGACCCGCTTCCACGCTTGCTCCTTCTTCTCCTTGCATAACCTTCTGACCGCCTTCCTCGCTTCTTTATATCTTTGCCAGGCCTCTCGGTTGGCCTCATTCCTTCGCCAGAGGCCGTATGCCTCTCTCCGTCGCGCAATCGCTTCCCTAAGACTCTCATCAAACCATGCATTAGTAAACCCTGGCCTAATCACCCGAACTCCCAAGACCTTCACGGCTGCGCCCGTGAAAGCTCGGACCACTAAGCTAGCGACCCTATCTACCTCCTGCTGAAGCTCATCCGGGTCCTCCACTGCTGATAGATCTGGGAGGCCATCTGGCAACAGCCCCGATATACCAGCTGCAAAGGTCTCGTCGTACTTCAACCTAAGCTTAGACAGCTCACTCCTTACCCTCAACTACCCTGCCTATCAAGCGCTCTGCCTTGAATGCTTTGTACCTCTTTACCTGCTTTTTGGGGGGTGGCTGTCCCCCCCAGTTCCGCCCACACAGCTTTGTGGTCGGTATCAAGGTCTACCTCGTCGACGCCGAAGCTTGCCTCCTCCGCCAGCTCGGAAGAGACGCAGATGTAATCCAGTAGATGCCTTCGTCCACCTACATTTTCCTGCCCTGGACCACCAATATTTGTCCCCCCGTGGTTGCGAAAACCCACTGAGATTGCGCAACCCCGTGGCAACAAGCATCGCAGCCAGCAACTCACCATTCTCACTCCTAACCCCTCTACCCCTCCCATCTATCTCGCCAAAGAGGCCCACCACTCCCTCCTCCCGCGCTATTCTGGCGGGCCCCAGCTTAGCATTAGCATCACCAACCGTAACCACATGACCTTTGGTGGCGAAGTAGGAGACGGCCGCCTGCCACGCCTCATAGGCTGCAATAGATTCCTCTCGTTGATTTTCTTGGGGGAAGTAGCCGTTGCCGACGAACACATCCGACGCCGTCGCGCTCCCAGACGACAGCCTCACCCACAATTGCTGTGGGTGTGGAACAGGCGCCTGTACAATGGTAGCGCACGGTGCCAGATAGTTGGCCACCAACGTCAAGACTCCCCCAAGAGACGCGAGCCCGCACCAGTTGCAGCCGCTTTGCCGAGGACTGCGAAGCCGTCGACTTGGAGCTTCTCCACCTTCTGCGACGATAGGTTGTGCTCCTGGACTCCGACGATCACCCAGCCTCGCTCCTTGTAGTGCTCCGGCCATTCCCCAAAGCCTGGGCTATCCGCACCCACTTTGCCTTGCCAATTATGTGAGGCCACCCTCAGTGGGAAGCCTTTCACAAATTGGGAAGAACGAAGCTGATGCCGATGCCTGCGCTTCGGTTGAGCCCGCCTGGAGCCCTCCGCCACCCTCCACGGCCCATCCTGCACCCTCCGCCCCAGCTCCTCCAGCTCCCGCATCCCGCCCCACTCCGCCAAGGGAGATTCACCGCTTGAGGCTTCGCCCTGGGGCTCGTCGACTTCCACGTCGAGCACCCAGTAGCCAAATCCCTGCTTGCGAAGCTCCCTCTGCATCTCTACATACTGGGCACCCCCCCGTGCAGCCCGCTGCTTCTCTCTTTCCCGGAAAGTCCTACCCGTCGCAACGTGAACCTTTCCCGTGAAGAACTTACGCTCCCGCAGCAGCCGCACCATCTTCTCCGCCTCCTCACAAGACGCACATTTAATCCGCAAATGTCGCCCACTACCTCTGCCCGCGAATTCCACCTCGACTTCCCCGAGACCGAGAATTCGGAGCTCTCGCGCCATGACCACTGTCTGAGAGACATGCGATAGCCCCCATACTATGCAACATCTCTTATCCAGCTCATTTCGTACCTTCCTCCGCCACCTCCTCGGTGGCGGTACCGCTTGCCACACGCCGTGACCAGACCTTTCCGGACGTGACTTCTCTTCCGAGGTTGGGGAGGGTGATCGAGATGCAGCAGGATTGCTGGCTCTACGTGATTCAGGTTGCCCGTCAGGTACGCGAGCACTCGACCACCCCACCCCGGCCGAGTAGCCATCGCCACCCGCAGGCGCACTCCCACGGGGAACGTCTAAACCTGAAGGATTACCGCCTTGACCCATAGGGCCAGCACTAGCGGCCGCGCTCTTCGCATAAGAACCTGACATAAGTGGTATGGGACCCCGGTGCCGCATTGATCGAGTTGTAAACTCGATAAATGAGGACCCAGGTGGGGTTATTTAAAGCTCAACCCTTAAAAAGCATACGTGTACGTATGTATAGGAGTACACACAAACACTCACCTGCATCCGTAACCAGGCACGAGGCAGACCCGCTGTGCATCATCGAGGTAGGTGTCGTGGCAAACCACCCTGCGTCCGATAAACGCTGCAAGTGAGTCATCTACCGAGAGCACAGAGTGACAGGCCCGTGCACGTGTACCCACCACCCCATAACCCTCCGCCAGAGCAACCCCATGGCATCCGCAGGATGAGCACGAAGAGTGCTGAGAGAGAGGGTGAGCCAGGAGCCCCGCTCCGGTCCGTCGTTACTTTGGTCATTTAGTCGTTTCAAGGCTTGTGGTAAGGTGTAGGGCCTCTCGCCTTCGTACAAACTCCGACCGACAGTAGTTTGGTTGACCATCCTTCGCGGTGACCCTCTGAACACAACCCCCTCCCCCAGTGCCCACCCCTTGTGATTCCAGAGGCCACCCCGAGCCAAGAGCCATGAGTATGATGAGCAACTCACATGAGTTACTCTCAGTAATTGGGACCCGTCTCATAAATCAATGGAACGCTTATCGTGCGCCCCTCATAGGCTCAGCCCGCAGGCCTCGCCCAAAGCAAAGCAAAGCAACAACAACAACAAAAAAAAAAAAAAAAACAAAAAAAAAAAAAAAAAAAAAAAAAAAAAAAAAAAAAAAGAGAGAGAGAGAGAGAGAGAGAGAGAGAGAGAGCGAGCGAGAGCGAGGCCGCCGTGGCTCGCCCGCAATCCAGCTGGGTGCACCTCGTCACAACCACTCATCGGCGTGAGCTCATAGCTGTGTGCGACATAGGTACAAGAGCAAGAGGAGAAACAGTGTGCCAGCGTGGATGTGTGGGTGAGGCAGTGCGGTGAGGCAAAGCAGCGATGCCAGTCGAATCCCTGGAGACGGAACCTAGCATCAAAAACATCGTATAAGTCTACCCCAGGCCTCCATCCACCGAGTGGTGAGCTCGATAAAAGAAGACCCGAGTGGGGTTATTTAAAGCTCAACCCTTAAAAAAGCATAAACATGTACGCCGCCAGGAACCCAACAACAATAACATAGCAGCCAGGAACCCAACAACAATAACATAGCCAGGAACCCAACAACAATAACATAGCTTCCGTAACCAGCCTTCAGGAACCCGCCTCAGTTACCCGCCCCCGTAACCAGGCCATAGACGTGACGTACTATGCATCATTGAGGTGTCGTGGCAAGCCACCCTGCGTCCGATAGAAGCTACAAAAGAGTCATCTACCGAGAACACTAAGTGACAGGCCCGGTCACATGCACCCAACACGTCCCGACCCTCCGCCAGAGCATCCCCATGGTATCCGCAAAGTGAGCACGAGGGGTTCTGGGAGAGAGGGTGAGTCAGGAGCCCCGCGTCCAGGCAGTCGCTACTGTGGCAGTTGAGTGATTTCAAGGCTTGTGGAAATGTGTGGGGCCTCTCGCCTTCGTACCCACTCATACCGACAGTAGTTTAGTTAACCAACCTGTCCAGTGACCCACTGAGCCCAACCCCCTCCCTCAGATAACCCCCACCCCCCGCACTCACCCCGAGTGATACCAGAGGCCACCCCGAGCCAAGAGCCGTGAGCGTGGTGAGAGAGCTTCTCTCAGTAAAAGGTCCCGTCTCATGAATCAGTGGAGCACTGATTATGTACCCCTCATAACAAGCTGCCAACGGCCCCAACCCCGCCGTGTGGCGGTGGCACCCAACCATGTATTGGTGCCCCCCAAAATAATAATAATAATAATAATAATAATAATAATAATAATAATAATAATAATATATTGACCTGTCATGCCTGAGCCCGAGGGCCATGCGCCTCCATCCCTCGACCCAACAGGGACTACAGTGAGTATGTTGGGGAGGGAAGAGTGACTCTAAGCATCCTGCATAGAAAGCCCCAAAAGGAAGTCCCTACTACCCGCACAGTGTCGGGTACCTTGCAGGAAATCAACTACAAATGATTGATCTTCCCCGCGTGAGAGCTCCAGGAGACTGGGTAGGTCCCGCATGGAGGTACTCACAGGGGTAGCAGACATTTCATGCGGTCTGCCAGCGCATGAGGACGTTTGGCGGTAAGTGTCTGGGACGCCTCGAAACCCGTCACCACCCCTAGATCTCGGAATGTATATACCCTTTGACCCCACGTGGTGTATGTCTTATAAAAACAACACAACAACATAGCCTCGGAACCAGTGGGAAGAGGCCCAACCACCTCCTCTTCCCGTGGAGTGCCATGCTGTGCACCCCTCCATAATAATAATAATAATAATAGTGCTTCTCTGTCAATGGCTGATGCATTTCTGCACATGCGCCTCCATCGTCTCACCCGTGAGGGGAGTACGAAGAATTGACGATAAGCTCTAATGACGCCCCCGCAAGGGCAGTTCCAACACTTCCAGACGGGCCGGTATGTTCAATGAAAATACTGGTCCAGACGGATCGGTATGTTCAATGAAAATACTGGTGGCACCGACGGGAATCGAACTGGCGACAGGGCCCAGATGGTAGAACTTGACCACTGGGCTATCACGGTGTCCTAATAATAATAATAATAATAATAATAATAATAATAATAATAATAATAATAAATAAGTAAGTAAATAAGTAGATAGGTAAATAAACAGTAAGCGATAAACAATTCATAATAAATATAGGGATGAGTTTAAAAAGAAACAGATAAAGTATGTGAGTAAGTGTGTGTAAGTAAATGACAAATGAATAATGGATGAATACATGAATCAATACATGTACAACGAATAAGAAGTTTATGACAGTGTATGGTATGTATGTATGTATGTATGTATATTTGCAAGCTAAGCATGTATGTATGTATGTATGTATGTATGTATGAATGAATGAATGAATGAATGAATGAATGAATGTATGTATGTATGAATGTATGTATGTATGTATGTATGTGCATTGTATGAATGTATGTACGTACGTATGTATGTATGTATGTATGTATGCATGCATGCATGCATGCATGTATGTATGTATGTATGTATGTATGCATGCATGTATGTGTGTATGTGTGTATGTACCCACGTATGTATGTATGTATGTATGTATTTGCTGCAGGCAGCTCATATGGGCCCTGACGTAGAGCCAGCGGTGGTTCAATCCGCAGGCAACATGGCGACTGGAGATGCGGCCAAGGGCCAGAGGGTCATTTCGTTTGCTCTGTTGGTGGAGAGCGCCCTCAAAGGGACGGGTGTTTCCGCGGAAGGCTTGTCTTCACACCTCCACCCCATCGTAGCACACGTGGTCAGTGCTCTGCAGCTGCGCCTGTTCCTCCTGCCGTGCTAGCTTCCTGCGCTCTCTTCCGCTCCGTGCTCTTTGTACGTGCAAGTGCCAGCTTCTACGGCGACCATATTAGCACGTTGGATATCGATCCGATTTGCATACAGCAAATGCAAATGCAATCCGATTTGCATACAGCAAACGCGATGTGGCGAGTTTGCTGCCACGGGGACATCCTCATATTGCACTGCTTCCGTTGCTGGGAAAATTTTAGGATGGGCTCACTGGCTGTGGCAGGTGTCCGATGAGGAGACCGGCCTGGCCTTGCCTGAGGGACTGGAATTCTTCGTCTTCCCTCAAGGCTGCAACTTCGCCATGAGGTGCCTTGTTGCTTCCGCTAGGCTTTCTATCCCATGCATCTCTCTTCGCCCCCACTCTTTCAGTCTGGTGCAAAGATGGCCTACGCCATGCTGCTGAGATTCTGTGAAAGCCTTGAAAAATAAACATATGTCATCATGCATGGTTTAGGGGATTTCTTCAGTTTTCTTTCTCTGTTGATGTGCACAGCTGGACGGAACCTTCCTATCACTCCTTTGTAATCACGCTCGCCGACGGAAGGTCACGCCCGGTTTTGAATGTGGCGTGCGTGCGTGAATGTGTGTGTATATGTATGTACGTGTGAATGTATGAGTGAATGAATGAATGAATGAATGAATTTCTGCTACTACTTATTCTGCCAACCAGAATCTGTGATATATTCGCTACTTTTTTGCTGCAAGCAGTATTTGGGTGTGCTTGTTGCAGTCAAATGTACGCATTCTGCGTGCGTAAGTGCTTCCGCGTGCCTGAACCCGTGCTGGAGACACTCCGCACAGACGTCACTCTCTCGGTCAGTAAGCCAGGCACACATACAAGCTAGACTGCTCGGTCGTGGCTGGGTTATGGCAGCCATGTGTGTGTGTGTGTGTGTGTGTGTGTGTGTGCTGGCTCTTTGTTGTGGGCAGGTCCCCAGCAAGCTCTTCTGGACACATGCAGTCGTCCTCGTCTCGCGCCAACCTTTCCTTGAGCTGCTCTCCACTCTTCTCTACAAACACTGCGCGCCAGAGTCGGTCGCGGCCTTCAACCCCAAGCTGCTCAACTTCCTCTTCCACCTGCCTCTGCCCAACCCTGCACTCCAGCTTGCCCTCTCCTCCCTCTCCTCCTCGTCCTCTTCTTCCGCCTACTCTTCGCTGTGCCCGCCCAGCACGGCCGCTTACCTCTGCATCTTGCTGGGACTGCTGGAGCCTTTCAAAGTGGTGACGCTCTTGAACGCGCTGCTCAGCGAGCTGCCCGTGCTGCTGCTCTCCAGGTCGCGTCCCTGCAGGGCTGTGCTGCGCACTGTGCTCTCCAGCGCTTGTTGCGGCATGCGCCACTGCTGAACAGCACCAGCAGCAAACACCACAAACTGGCAAATGCCTCATTGTTCGCCCCCATAATCGCATCTTCCACCTTCACTCGTATTGAAATCGGGACAGTTCTCGCGGTGTGTTAGTCATTTGATATTGCATGTTGCGTAGGTTGGTGCGTGAGTAATTGCTGGAGGATGAGTGTGTTCTGTGTTTATGAAGGAGTTGGATGGAAAGATAGGTAGATACAGGGATGTAAGAGATTGTATTAGCGCATTGTAGATAGATGGATAGATAGATAGATAGATAGATAGATAGATAGATAGATAGATAGATAGATGAGATGTCGCAAAGGAATGTAGTCCTTGCAAAGGAACGCAGTTTCACATCAAACAATAATTTGTGTACTGTGCATGTGTCCGGGATGGGAATCACGGGTAGACTGTGTTCTGGAAAAAGAAGAGGAGGAAGGACGTTGAAGAAAAAGGCAATCTAGGAATGGAGAGTGGGAGGATAAGGAAGAAGAGAAAGAAAAGGAAGCCGTTAGTCCAAGTGTTTTGAGCACCGTAAGCTTGCGCAAGCTACAATGATGACATTGTATGAGGCCTAAACCCCCGCAGGGACCTAGCCCGGGCTATGCAACACTGGACGGCTATGATGGAATGCAGTCACCAAGATAGATAGATGGATAGATAGATAGATAGATAGATGGATGGATAGATAGATAGATAGATAGATAGATAGATAGATAGATAGATAGATAAATAGATAGATAAATAGATAGATAAATAGATAGATAGATAGATAGATTTAACAATATAGATTTGATGATGCATGCATAGAGATTGATCGAGCGAGCGATTGTAATAGATGCAGTGCTAGATAGACGAGTAGGTAGATAGATCGACGATGCATTGTTGATAGGTAGACATACACCTGGTAGATACATAAGTAGGTGGTTTTTTAGAAATTATATATACTTAAGAGTTTGCTCTTGTTTTACATGGTCTGTTTGCTGGTGGTCGTCCATGCCTGTTTGTGTAGCAATTTGGCCGTCTTGACGCCTGCCTTGGAAGCTCTCAAGACCCTTCTCCTCCCGTTCCGCTGGCCGTTCCTGTATATACCGGTCCGTCGATACCTGAACACCACAACGCCAGGCATGAAGATTACAACACGCACAGTAGAGGGAAAGGGGTCATGGAGTATCGTGCTGGCAAGAACAGACAGTGTACCCCGCCTCTTCAATCTGTAGCAGGGCCATCCGTGGATAGCCTTTGCTCGGACTGGTGCCTTGAACATCTTGTCAGATAACACACCAGGCGAATCCATACCACATCTGATACTCTCCTTCTATTCTCATTTGCCCTGCATAACACTATCATAACACTGTCGGTTTCTTCATGCTTAATATCTACCGCTTCTTAGCTTTCTTCCGCTGTATAAATACCAACACATGCGCCGGTGAAATCGACAGTTCGATCGGCCGAATAAATTGATTGCGTTGATTTTACTGAGCTGTCATTCGGACATGAGACAAAGACGTTTGAAATTACAGCTACATACACATTATGTCTGGCTGAGCTTCAGGCCCTGACCTTCGCTCTAAGCTAGTCTGTGCATTTTCTCTTTGTTGTTAATTTCGTTGTTGTTGCTGTTGCAAAGTCTATCTCTATATCCCTGTTCGTCTTCAGGTACTTCCTCTGTCGTTGTGTGACATGTTTGAAGCCCCGCAGCCTTTCCTGGTGGGCTCTGCCCCGGAGGCACTGCATTTTCTGCCCCAGGTCAGCCCTGTGCCTGCGTACAACTAGTCCCCCCCCTCCCCCCCCCCCCCCAAAAAAAAAGAGAGAGAGAGAAAGAAAGAAAGAAAGAAAGAGAGAATAGTAATTTTGGCATCGCATTATACTCAGAAACGTTTTTTATCATTTGTATGAAAGCAAATCAAATATTAAGGTATGATGTTAGGATAAATTGCATGGATAGGTAGCGAGAGTCTCTATCTCCCGCTCCTTGCCTGCGCGGTGTGCTATCTGTGGCCTTTGCAGGGCAGCAGCGTGGTGGTGGCGGACCTGGACCAGAACCTCCTCTACGTACATGGACCCGCCCTGCGCATCCGGCCGCCGGTGCCGCTCGCGCACTCCGCCAGCAGCGCTCTGCACAAAGGCAAGGCCATTGCGGAGACGGCAGGGGTGGGTGCGAGCGGGCCGGCGTGCTCGCCACGGGCCGGCCTGCTGCACTCGGCGTCCTGGTCCGGCGCCGAACACGGCACCGCCAGAGGTCGCGCCAGACAGCTCACACCACCTTGTATGAGCATGAGTGCGTGTGCGGGAGTGCATATGTATGTCCACATGTCATATACACAGAACTAATTTGTGTGTATAGCGTATGTGTAACATGCTTACATCGTAATATCAGGAAGATTATTCCCTCGCATGCCACCTTGTTCTGGCGCAGGCTCACCAGTAATCCCCCAAAATCGCAGGGGGAGCGGTGGGTGCAGCGAAAAAGGTCTGACTTTTCCAGAACGTCATGGATATTTCTCATCTCATCATTTCCCCACCAGACATTTCCTAGGACGTTTGCGCAGTCGTATCATGTTGTGGCGCTTTCTGCTGAACATCTTGCAATTTATAAAGCTGCATATTTCCTCCTCAACTTCCCTGCCCGCCAGCAAGAGGCCAACAGAAGAGGGATCGGAAACAAGTGCTAGGTAACTTCATGCCTTGGTGGCTGGCCTGTGCAGACCACGTGCCTGAGGCGGCTAGGGAGGCGGCTGCGGTGGGCACCGCCGCCGACAGAGAGAAAGAAAACAGCTTTTCATCCGCTCTCGTCAGCTCATCCCTCAGAGCCAGATAGCCAGAGATGGAGAAGAAGGCAGGAGAGAGAAAGTTACCTGACGAGAAGGAGCCACCTAATATGTGGCGTTGATTGTGCTGGGGGCTGGGGAGGAGGGGGTGGGGAGGGAAAAATGGAGTTTGTGCAAACTAGAGAAAAAGAAGGACTGAGAAAATAACAAGCGCCTCGGTATTGGCCGCTCAGAGGAAAGATATTCTGTTGCTGGCCTTTTCATGTGGTGGTAGGTGACGCGAATTGCGAACCCTTCCAAGACAGCCCTCTATCCCTTCGACCCCCACCCAGCTCTGCAAGCCTTGACAGTCCCTGTGAACCAGCAGCAGCCACGAGCCAGCCAGTCCCTCGAACGCGTGGAGTTGAACAGGTAGTTGCTCTTTTCTCTGGCTCCCTTGTCGTCTGGCGATGCAATCGATGCAAAACATGCTCATCCAATCGCGAAGTGTTACAGCACACACTAAGTGGATTCAATTCACGAAACTTGCCTTCAATAAAGCGTAACCCCTGACTGAGGGCTCAAAGTAAATTGACACACAATGAAGCAAGCAGTCCATCCTGATCCAGCTCTCATTCGCACATAACCAACCGATCAACCACCACTCAGGTCAGGACTGTATGGCTTTCCAAACATGGGGTACCTGCAGCGACAAACACAACTCTTAATCCTGCTGTTTGGGTATGAATGAGTAGCAGCGAAATAATTATTTCTAATTATGCATGGCGTCCTAGCCATGGAGTCAAAGTAAATTACTGAGACCTGTATGAATGTATATTGTTGTCCAAGTTGCGATGTCCTGCTATCGCTGACGAATATGCTCCGACTTTCCTCACACATGTTCAGCCTGGCGGAAGTGATCACATGGCGTCTGCTGCGCGTCGTTCTTCGCTACGGTGACGTGTTCCGATCCATCCATCCGAGCCATGAATTGTTTCTGCCGCCCGCCATCCCTCTGCTCTCTTCCCCGCCGCAAGTCTTGAGTTCCGTCGCCAACCGAGGTCGAACATTTCAGCTGCCCTTTTGCCTCCCCCCCTAAGAATTGCTCTCTTTTCACCCTCGACGCCACCACTAGACTAGTTCTGCCTTCTTGTCTACGCTTGCATAACTTTTACCCTATGTTGGCCTGCCGTTTGTTGCGATGGGTGCTCTAGTCGGGCCAGAGCGCGTCAGCATGGGATACAGATCACAGATTGACAAAAATGTTTATTGTCAAGATGTATTCTATGCATGTATACTTTGATGTATTCATTTCTGTGAACAAATGTTTGTATGTATGGCTGTGTGCAGTACATATCTATAAATGTGCATATACATAACTTTTTGCAGCGGGGGCTAATAGCAGGTAAAGGGCTACTTTACACCTTCCTAGGTGAAGCTATTTATGTATTGATATATATACGGTCAATAGCACAAAAATTATTTTGTGCGTTTACACCCATTTATGTATCAATATGTAATTAACCTCACCTCGGCAGATACAAAATAGCCCTCCGCCTGCCCTTCTTCCCCGCTGCAAAATAAAGACCAGGAAGCACATCATTTTTCAAGCCCAAAGTCTTGTTTAATATATTTTCCAACATATCTGCGACGATAGTTAGGGGACATGCCCTGAGCAATGGACGTGGCCTTTGAACTGATAACCTTTGTGATCCTTTTCTTAAGTATTTTACCCCATTTTTCTGTATTTCACCCCAATTTTGTTGTTGTTCTTGTTCTTGTTCTTGTTGTTCCCCGGGGGGGGGGGGGGGGGGGGGCTTTGGTTACATGGTTAGTTGTGCGTGTCCAGTCGACAGTGTGATCGTATCTCTCCGCTTAGGCGAGAGAGTCATACCTTCCACGCTTTTGCTGGCCCTGCCAAGCGCCCAGAAAGAGTTGCAGAAGGAGCGCAAAGCAACTGGAGCTCATTTCGAGAACGTGCCGTCTACTGAGCTGCCCACTGAAGGTCCCCCTCCTTCTGCGATGGAAGTCAACAACAATGCATCGCAAGTTAAGCAGCCACAGGACTGAAGGACCTTGTGAGGACAGATACTCATTACAAGCTAAGCAGTTGGAAAATTTATGCGGAGAATCACATGCTGTTGTGACAGACCCGTCGCTGGATGCGTTTGCTGGGTCGGCGCTGGTGCAGTGGCTGCTGTCGCGACGCTTTGCCGCCACGCGCGCCGAGGCCATCGCGCTGTGTCGCCTGCTGGAGAGGGAACGGTCTGCACACCACACACGCATGGCGTTCACTCTGGCCATAGTCCAGCTTCCCAACTCCATAAGGAAAAGACAGACTGATTAGAGCCTCCGTAATTTGATATCAGGCATCTACTTTTGGTCATGTATCATCTACGGCGCACTTAACATTCAAATGTAGCAGACAAAAATCAAACCAAAGCACCAATACATAAGTCTGTTCCAGATATACAAATTACTAACGCACTAAGCACGCCTGTATTTGGTACTAGGTTCGTGGTCTGTCTGAACCGTCCTAGCTACGGGTTTGTGGATGGTGAGGCTTTGTATCGAATGAGCCTAACAGGTCTGGTCTCTTCTATTCTTGGGATTCAGAATCGTTCGATGCCAATATTGTTTCATGCCGATTGGGTCAGAAACACCCTTTCGACAGCTATCTAAGTATCGCGTACGTGTCCATTCGTGAACTGCGCTGCGTGGTTGCGCGATCATGACTTACTTCGTCTGTTCTCTGTGGTCCACGGTTTGATCCTGTTGCAGGGAATGGTCGTCAGTTGACGAAACAACTCCAGCCACCGGTGGCGAGCAGCTCAAGCAAAGCTGTGTCACCAAGGTCCTGCCTTTGTTGTTTTCTTCATGATTTTGATGTACGTGTGAATCATTTCCTGACAAGTGCATTTGTTTCTTGCTTGTAGTTGATTTTTTTTTTTTTTTTTTTTTTAATCATAAGCACACTAGAAACGTGCATACAACATTTAGGAAAATTTCGGCTAGAATGGCGGAGGCGTCGTCGGCCTTGGCAAACCTCTCCAATCGATCGCTGGACTTGGTCAGTGCAGGCAAGCGCGACAAAAGTGCGGGCGGCGGCAGGATGGACGGACCGAAAGATGGACTTGTAGATGGTCTGGGAGGGCCATACACTATACGCGCTTTGAGGGCACTGCACAGTGGTAATATACTTGACACGCATGCAAAAAGTACCAAGGGAGATATTCTAGGGATAACTTCGCAAATAGTGTGCTTGCTAGCCTTCGATTTACCGCTCCTCCCACTATCTACTCTTTGCACATGAGCTCTTGCCACCTTGTTTGTGCTCAGGTACAGATACTTCTTCTGAAGAATCCGCTGATAGCTTAGATGAAGCTGGAGGCTATACGGCTGCGTCTTCCCACGCAAGCAGCAAAAAAAATGTCTCCTATCCTCCTGATAACGGTGCCAGTCCGGCAGCTGCTGGTAGTGGCGAAAAGACGCCACACCGCAGCAAGATCAAAATCTCGCCTTTGCGCCGTGTCTCTGTCGAAAAGCAGACACATATCGAACGCTCAACACTTGCACTAGAAACCCCAGGCGAAGGCAAACACACGATGCAGGAGAAAAAATCAGATAAAGCCAAGAAGACTTTGGATTCTGGAGACGAAGCGGCTGCCAGCAAGGAGCCGGGCAAATCAAATTCAACTTCGCACGTTCAGAGCAGTGCCCAAAGCGAAAATACACATGACACTCAACCAAGCCCCTACAGCAGTCCTGCATCCGCGAGCTTGGACACATCAGCGGCAGCCAGCACCGCAGTGGCGCGCTCCGTTACCTCAGCAGCGGCAGCCGAAGGCGCAGAGCACACCGCAGAAGCAGCCATGTCCCATGAACCCTTGGGTGCATTGAGCAATGCAGACTTTGCAGATCCGTCTGCTTTAGTGGCGATGGTAGTATGCACGCATGCGCTTGCATGTTGTCCTGCAGTGACCAGGCACGCAAATACAAATGAGCAACTCATGCATAGCATATAAACTAACACCGGGAGTTTAGTAGTATGCGTCGTGGAGGAAATCGTGATCGCATGGGCATGAGATGCACATAATTTGCATCGAATTGGGCTTTAGGCCTTCGTTATCGTGCAATTAGGTGGGCGGCGAGGAGCATCGATGGGTGCTCGAAGTGGATTTTGCTCGTTTGAAGAAGCTCCATTGCTCCTTTTTAGGTACTCGAGGTTTAGAAATTGCGTTGACATTGATTCTATGTGTGCATGCGCATGTCGTATTTCCATAATCCTGGATGTGGTGCGGGCAAAGTACACAATCGTAGTCTAATGATGCTTGCTGGTGCACTCCGTAGCTGTGTGGGGCTCCCTAGTGCACGGCTATGGGGATTGGGTCGTCCGAGAGGCCACTGCAGACAGTCAACAAAAACCTCGCTTTGATCGCGCCTCCTTCCTGGCCCTTGCCCGGCCGGATTACCAACCTTTCCTGGGTCGCTTCGTCAGCTCGCAGACCTTCAAGTACTTCACACAAGAACACGCGACTTCATACAGACAGGCAAATGTGCCAAAGGACGCAAAGAGCGGTATGACAGTGTCTGCACAGCGACAGACAGACTCGGCGGCTGTAAGCAAGATCGAGCAGTTTGATAAGGACTGGTGGCAAAAAATCGAGGAGCTTCGAAGGCACAGGAAAAGAGTGCGCGACAGGGCTTTCAGGGCGAATCCTGTTCGTGGCGTGTTCTACAAACTTGGCAGGCGAGTGGCCAGCTGGAAGCTGAGGTGGGAGCACTGTGACAAGTCCAAGGGACTGGTTGTTGTGTTGGTCCTTTTGTCTGATTCTCTCTTTCTACCTTTTCATTGTGTGCTGGCGCGTTCATGCTGGATGCACACCATCTCTCATGCCTACCTGGCGAGTCAGTGTTGGGTGCGTGTAGGAAAGTGCGCTTCCACTGATTTCCAAACAAGCACCCTAAATGTATTATCGGCTTAGGTACTTTGAAATGGCGCCTCACGGACTGACGCTGCGCTACTACAATTTCCATCCACACCTAGCGGAGATCTCACGCCTATACTGGAGACACAAGAAGCTACTTCGAAACGGCCAGGTTTTTTTCTGTTCTAGCGACCTGTTGCCCATGTGGTGAAAACCTCCATGACCACGACCTTCTCTTGTTAATGCGTACCAATGTAGACACAGAAGCACGTACAAGTATATATGCATATACATATACTGTATTGATGTACATGTAAAATTGTGTGCATATACTTATCCACATACTTTTCTTTATAGCAGACATTTTACAAACATACTACATACGCGTAAGAAAACCTTTGTTTAAGTATGTTTTGTGCGTACATCAGATGCACAAGTAACAATCATAGACACCAGAAAAGGCAATCAAACGCAGTTCTATTAAACGTGAGAATCTACCTGTTTGTATTTGACAATTTGGGTGTGGGCGGGCATAGGTAACCTCCACCGCTGAGTTGCACCGCGCGGCCGATCTCTCTTCGATCCGCACCCAGCTCCTCGCTGACAACTTGCAAGGATCCCTCACTCTGGTAAAGGGGCCTCTGGGCTTTCTTTCTCATATCCTTGCCCGCTTGCCGACTGCTCGCTACTGATTGATCTCGTTGGTTGTGTGTGGCTGGCTTGGACCTGCCATAGGAGCCCGGGCGCACTGTGCTCCGCATCTCTAAGCCGCAACTCGACCTCCACCCGCCCCCCACCCCCTACGTGCTTGAGGTGCCCCAGCCCCGCTGCGTCATAATGTGTCCTCCACGCTTGTGCCGATATTACCCTGCATACATGTCAGCATGTAGCTCTTGCCAGTACGCTAGATAGAAATATGTCTCCTACCATGCAAAATTGCGAAACGAAATGCAAACGATACAGCTGTACTTTTCACTAAATCATGGCAAATTTGTTTCATTATACATTTACTTGAGCCGACTCTCTCATTCCTGGTCATCTTTCTGTGTGTACATCCCATGCTTTGTTGATCGCCTATCAGATCGTGTGTCCTTCGCGCACGCTGAGGTGCTGCGCGGTGTCGCCCCGTCAGCGGGACCGGTGGATCCGCGCGATGCGGGCACGGGTCAATCATCTCTTTTTTCTTCCTCTCTCTCTCTCTCTCTCTATATATATATATAATATATATATATTTATATATTTATATATTTATATATATATATATACATATATGCATACACACACACACACCACACACACACACACACACACACACATATATATATACATATATATATATATGTATATATATATATAAACTTATTTATTTGTTTATGTGTGTGTGTCTCTCTCTCCGTCTCTCTCTCTCTCTCTCTCTATCTCTCTCTGTATATATATATATAATATTATATTATATATATATGTATGTATGTATGTATGTATGTATGTATGTATTTACAAATATATATGTATATATGTATATCTATCTATCTATCTATCTATCTATCTATCTATCTATCTATCTATCTATCTATCTATCTATCTATGTATTTATCTATCTGTATCTGTATGTATCTGTATCTGTATCTGTATCTGTATCTGTATCTGTATCTGTATATCGCTCTCTCTCTCTCTCTCTCTCTCTCTCTCTCTTTCTCTCTTTCTCTCTCTCTCTCTCTCTCTCTCTCTCACACACACACACACTGCCTCTCATCTAGATTGTACCTCATCCCTACGTGGGGCGTTTTACCTTGTGCAATGCGCACGACAGCAGCGAGACCCCCCTGCAGCAGGTCCGCTAGCTGGGCCACTCCTCACGGCTACAGCTGGCCTGATCGACCAGTCACCACTCCATCAGCACTCCATCGGCACTCCTCACTGCTGTAGCTGGCCTCCTAATCGACCAATATTATGACTCGTCATCGCCAACCATCAATAATCATTATTACTACCACTCATCATCATCATCGTCATCATCATCATCATCATCATCATTATTATTATTATTATTATTATTATTGATGGAGGCGCATGTGCAGATTTGCATCAGCCATTGACAGAGAAGCATTATTATTATTATTATTATTATTATTATTATTATTATTATTATTGTTTAGGGAGTACATAGGCCATCGGTCCTTTCCATGGGCTGATTGGTATAAAGCTCCTAGAGTAATGTTCTATGCCGTCACTTCCTTTATTCCACCGATTGGTGTGGAGACTTTCCTTATGGAATGGAGGACTGGATGCACATGGCCTTTTGGCTCAGCAATTGGCAGGAGATACACTATTATTATTGTTATTATTGTTATTGTTGTTGTTGTTGTTGTTATCATTAATATCATCATTATGGAGGGGTGCACAGTATGGCACCCCATAGGAAGAGGAGGTGGTTGGGCCTCTTCCCACTGGTTCCGAGGCTATGTCGTTGGGTTGGTCCCGAGGCTATGTCGTTGTGTTGTTTTTATAAGACATACACCACGTGGGATCAAAGGGGTATGTACATTCCCCGATCTAGGGGTGGTGACGGGTTTCGAGGCATCTCAGACACTTACCACAAAACGTCCTCATGCGCTGGCAGACCGCATGAAATGTCTGCTACCCCCCTTGAGTACCTCCATTCGACTTATACCCAGTCTTGTGGAACGCTCTCATAGGGAACATCCATGATTTGCAGTTGATTCCCTGCAAGGTACCCGACACGCCGAGTGGGTAGCTATTCAGAGATGCTCAGAGTCACTCTTCCCTCCCCAGCATCACTGTTGTGACTGTTGGGTCGAGGGATGGAGGCGCGTGGCCCTTGGGCTCGGCCATGACAGATGAATACAAGACTATTAATAATAATAATAATACTATATCTGAGGCGTACTGATGCAGCTAATGGCATATCCTCAACGGACATAAGCCTCCAATACCCTTGTTCGAGGTCCTCCACCCCCCCGTGTCAGTCTCTCGCCTGATGATCGGGGCCACCGATGGAGCTCCTGAGGGCAAGACTGCACTAAGCCGAGGTTGTTCCGCAGTCCCAGCAACCTCTTGCAAGACGTCACCGAATGTGCAAGTGCATACACCAAGCGCGGTTGCTAGAGCTGCCTCGAAACCCCACCCATAACAATCTGGTGTCTGCTGGGTCCTGGGCTATCAACCAGCATATGCGGAGTTTAAGATCTTTTACGCGCGCAACGACCCTCCTCCCCAGCATCTACCACCAAAGGGTTATGAGTTGGCGTCACAGTTTAACGCCTTGAGGCCATTGGGCTGGAACTCTGTTTAGCAAGTGTGACTAGGTTTTTTCATCGGGATTTCCCTCAAATATGTCACAGTCAACACTCCAAGGCAGATTTACTATATCTGAGGCGTACTGATGCAGCTAATGCCATCCTCAGCGGACATAAGCCTCCAATACCCTTGTTCGAGGTCCTCCACCCCCCCGTGTCAGTCTCTCGCCTGATGATCGGGGCCACCGATGGAGCTCCTGAGGGCAACACTGCACTAAGCCGAGGTTATTCCGAATAATAGTGCTTCTCTGTCAATGGCTGATGCAAATCTGCACATGCGCCTCCATCGTCTCACCATCGACGATAGGCTCTAATGACACCCCCGCAAGGGCAGTTCCAACACTTCCAGACGGACCGGTATGTTCAATGAAAATACTGGTGGCACCGACGGGAATCGAACTGGCGACAGGGCCCAGATGGTAGAACTTGACCACTGGGCTATCACGGTGTCCATTATTCCGAATAATAATAATAATAATAATAATAATAGTGCTTCTCTGTCAATGGCTGATGCATTTCTGCACATGCGCCTCCATCGTCTCACCCGTGAGGGGAGTACGAAGAATTGACGATAAGCTCTAATGACACCCCCGCAAGGGCAGTTCCAACACTTCCAGACGGGCCGGTATGTTCAATGAAAATACTGGTCCAGACGGATCGGTGTTCAATGAAAATACTGGTGGCACCGACGGGAATCGAACTGGCGACAGGGCCCAGATGGTAGAACTTGACCACTGGGCTATCACGGTGTCCATAATAATAATAATAATAATAATAATAATAATAGACTTATCAGTCAATTGGCCTTTGATCCTGTCGGACATGTGCCTCCATTGGTAGCACGGGACCGTTCGGTGACGCGGCTCCGCTCCAAAGACTCGACTGGCAGTGCAATGTGCAAATGAGCGTGCTGTGCATGTGCAAGTGGGTGCAAGGAGTGAGAGGAGTTATCTGCCGAGAAGAAGTCCGCGACGCTGCGCTGACCTCCACCTACAACAGATCTAGCCAGACATTCTACCTGACTAGGCCTTCCCCTCCTTCTACCCACCTCCTGAACGACCGTGAGGTCGATCACCTCCTCCTCCTCCTCCGCCCCCTCTGCCTCCCTGGTCTGCGCCTCCAACTCCTCCCACTCCTTCCAGATGGTGGCAACAAACCTTGCTAACTCCTCCTCCACCTCTTCTGGGACAGGGATAAACAAAACGCCGAGCATCGCCGCCATCTTTTCATCCTCCCCCTTCAGCCATTCCTCTTTGAAGAGCCTCATCTCCTCCTCTGCCTCCCGCAGTTCCCTGTGATAAAGCCCTCCTCGATTCAGCATGAGGGGCTGCCGGGCTTGCGCCTCATCGATAAACTTAAACAGTGCCTCACGAGAGCTCGCAAACGTTGGGCAATGCAGCAGGAAGTGACGTAACGACTCGTTAACCTCAGTGTCACACAAGGCGAAACAGCTTGAGCAGTCCGGCGAGCATGAGCCAAATTTGGATCGGTAGAGGCGAAGGCGATTGTTGCAGCTCAACAATCGCCTTCTGATAAGGTTGTGACTTCCCCCCTCCAGCGCCCGCCAACGTGGGAAAGCAGAGCGGGAAGACATCTGGCTAAGCAGCACCCTAAGCCCATCAGAGGGCTTAGCCTGCCGCTCCCAGCCAGCTACTTCCTGCCGGACAGACCATTGCTTTACCACCTCGTTCCAGTTCGCCAGAGCGGCCCGCCAGTCCTTATCATCTACCGTGCCATCTTCGTTCACGACCCGCTTGAGCGCATCCAAGCCCTCCCGCAGCCTGTGATCTGCTAAGATCAAATTTTCCGTATCTTCCTTCCATTTGCACCGACCCGTGTTGTAAAGCCTGCATGTTAGCGCTGTGTTGCCCAGTAACTCGATGCGCCCTAGGAACCGAAGCCGGGCCGCCTTGGCAAGGATGCTAAAACTCGGCGTGCGGCCTAAACCCCTGGTGATGCAGCCGCTTGTGCGCGTACCAACACCCAAGATGACCCGCAGGGGCGCTACCAACGCGCCCTCCAGCTTACTCAGCTTGTTGGCGCCCGGCAGATCCCAAAAAGCCGATGCGTAAAGCAACTTTGCGCCAACCATTTGCTGCCAATTCATCAGCCGAAGACGCGCTGGAACTTCATGGGCAATCCAGAGGGGGTAGCAGGCAGCCGTTCCCGCTACAGTGATTTCCGCCGCCCGCTTCGCTTGCGGTTTATCGGAGAGGGTGTCCGTGAGCAGAACTCCCAGGTATTTGTAGTGGTCGGTGACGTTGAGAACCTTGCCCCGGAACCTCACGCATGGGGGCGACTTTTTTGACTTGGCGTGCCCGTATATCGGCATGACTTCCGTCTTGCCCGGTTTCAGGTTGATTTCAAGCCGATAGTCCTCCACGAATGTCGCCACGACATTTACAATCTGTTGAAGCTCCGTGACACTATGCGCAATTACCGCAACGTCGTCGGCGTAAAGCAGGGTCCGTATGTCTTCGATGCGGTTGAGGTCCTCGATCTCCAACTCTTTCGCGATTCGGACCGTTAGCTCATCCATGAAGACGTTGAACAGCGACGGTGACAACGGCGACCCTTGCTGAACTCCCATCTCTTCCAGCACTTCACCAGTGAGTTCGCCATCGACTAGCACTCGCGATGACGTTCTTCGGTAAAAACGCCGCAGAATGCGATAGAACTTGCCCTGTACCCCCATCTGGGTTAGCCTCTGAAACAACCCGGCCCGCCAAACCGTAGGGAATGCCTTTCTCAGATCCACGAACAAAACGAAAGAACGGAGGCCAGCTTGTTGTCTAAGGCGCAGACGCTCCTTAAGGACAAAAATCTGGTCCCCCGTACTACGTTTTGGCCGGAACCCACCCTGCTCTGGGCGAAGCCTGCCCGGCTGATCGATGAAAGCCGTAAGCCTCGCCGCCATAAGGGACAGATACATCTTACCCAGACAGCTCAGAATCGCGATGTCTCTCCAATTTTCCGGATCGGTTGGGTCGCCTCCTTTTGGGATGTTGACGATAATCGCTTTGCCCCAGTCGCTGGGGGTGTATTCGCACGATTTCAACCAGTTGAAGAAGCGCACCAGAAAGCTCACAATCCCCGTGCCTCCGTACTTGAGCATCTCGTTCTTGATCTTATCCGGTGAGCACGCTTTGTGATTCTGGAGATTTTCCTGGCAGAGCTCCACTTCCTTCTCGGTGTAATCATAGTCCAGCGGGCCCGTCTCAGTCCGGATCTCCTCGGCTTGCGCCATGGCCTCGAATTGGTCGCGCAGGTTGTCGTTATACTGGAAGGTTTCGCGGGCCTTCCGCTCGGGCTCAATCCGCGCTGCTTCCTCATCAGAACCGACTTCCTCTACACATGCATCCTCCAAAAACTGGTTTTCTTTGGGGACCACCATACGTCGGCGGTATTCTTCCCATTCTTGTAGTTTTTCCCGGAGTGTGCATGCCAGAGTGCCATCGGGCTTCCGAACAGGAGCAGAAGCGTTCGACCGCCGAACCCCGCCCAAACGCTTTGACAGCTTCCAGTACGTGGCCATGGTAGCGCTCCTGAAGTTGGCAGCGGTGTCATTCTGGACCCGCTTCCACGCTTGCTCCTTCTTCTCCTTGCATAACCTTCTGACCGCCTTCCTCGCTTCTTTATATCTTTGCCAGGCCTCTCGGTTGGCCTCATTCCTTCGCCAGAGGCCGTATGCCTCTCTCCGTCGCGCAATCGCTTCCCTAAGACTCTCATCAAACCATGCATTAGTAAACCCTGGCCTAATCACCCGAACTCCCAAGACCTTCACGGCTGCGCCCGTGAAAGCTCGGACCACTAAGCTAGCGACCCTATCTACCTCCTGCTGAAGCTCATCCGGGTCCTCCACTGCTGATAGATCTGGGAGGCCATCTGGCAACAGCCCCGATATACCAGCTGCAAAGGTCTCGTCGTACTTCAACCTAAGCTTAGACAGCTCACTCTCCTTACCCTCAACTACCCTGCCTATCAAGCGCTCTGCCTTGAATGCTTTGTACCTCTTTACCTGCTTTTTGGGGGGTGGCTGTCCCCCCAGACCAGTTCCGCCCACACAGCTTTGTGGTCGGTATCAAGGTCTACCTCGTCGACGCCGAAGCTTGCCTCCTCCGCCAGCTCGGAAGAGACGCAGATGTAATCCAGTAGATGCCTTCGTCCACCTACATTTTCCTGCCTAGACCACCAATATTTGTCCCCCCGTGGTTGCGAAAACCCACTGAGATTGCGCAACCCCGTGGCAACAAGCATCGCAGCCAGCAACTCACCATTCTCACTCCTAACCCCTCTACCCCTCCCATCTATCTCGCCAAAGAGGCCCACCACTCCCTCCTCCCGCGCTATTCTGGCGGGCCCCAGCTTAGCATTAGCATCACCAACCGTAACCACATGACCTTTGGTGGCGAAGTAGGAGACGGCCGCCTGCCACGCCTCATAGGCTGCAATAGATTCCTCTCGTTGATTTTCTTGGGGGAAGTAGCCGTTGCCGACGAACACATCCGACGCCGTCGCGCTCCCAGACGACAGCCTCACCCACAATTGCTGTGGGTGTGGAACAGGCGCCTGTACAATGGTAGCGCACGGTGCCAGATAGTTGGCCACCAACGTCAAGACTCCCCCAAGAGACGCGAGCCCGCACCAGTTGCAGCCGCTTTGCCGAGGACTGCGAAGCCGTCGACTTGGAGCTTCTCCACCTTCTGCGACGATAGGTTGTGCTCCTGGACTCCGACGATCACCCAGCCTCGCTCCTTGTAGTGCTCCGGCCATTCCCCAAAGCCTGGGCTATCCGCACCCACTTTGCCTTGCCAATTATGTGAGGCCACCCTCAGTGGGAAGCCTTTCACAAATTGGGAAGAACGAAGCTGATGCCGATGCCTGCGCTTCGGTTGAGCCCGCCTGGAGCCCTCCGCCACCCTCCACGGCCCATCCTGCACCCTCCGCCCCAGCTCCTCCAGCTCCCGCATCCCGCCCCACTCCGCCAAGGGAGATTCACCGCTTGAGGCTTCGCCCTGGGGCTCGTCGACTTCCACGTCGAGCACCCAGTAGCCAAATCCCTGCTTGCGAAGCTCCCTCTGCATCTCTACATACTGGGCACCCCCCCGTGCAGCCCGCTGCTTCTCTCTTTCCCGGAAAGTCCTACCCGTCGCAACGTGAACCTTTCCCGTGAAGAACTTACGCTCCCGCAGCAGCCGCACCATCTTCTCCGCCTCCTCACAAGACGCACATTTAATCCGCAAATGTCGCCCACTACCTCTGCCCGCGAATTCCACCTCGACTTCCCCGAGACCGAGAATTCGGAGCTCTCGCGCCATGACCACTGTCTGAGAGACATGCGATAGCCCCCATACTATGCAACATCTCTTATCCAGCTCATTTCGTACCTTCCTCCGCCACCTCCTCGGTGGCGGTACCGCTTGCCACACGCCGTGACCAGACCTTTCCGGACGTGACTTCTCTTCCGAGGTTGGGGAGGGTGATCGAGATGCAGCAGGATTGCTGGCTCTACGTGATTCAGGTTGCCCGTCAGGTACGCGAGCACTCGACCACCCCACCCCGGCCGAGTAGCCATCGCCACCCGCAGGCGCACTCCCACGGGGAACGTCTAAACCTGAAGGATTACCGCCTTGACCCATAGGGCCAGCACTAGCGGCCGCGCTCTTCGCATAAGAACCTGACATAAGTGGTATGGGACCCCGGTGCCGCATTGATCGAGTTGTAAACTCGATAAATGAGGACCCAGGTGGGGTTATTTAAAGCTCAACCCTTAAAAAGCATACGTGTACGTATGTATAGGAATACACACAAACACTCACCTGCATCCGTAACCAGGCACGAGGCAGACCCGCTGTGCATCATCGAGGTAGGTGTCGTGGCAAACCACCCTGCGTCCGATAAACGCTGCAAGTGAGTCATCTACCGAGAGCACAGAGTGACAGGCCCGTGCACGTGTACCCACCACCCCATAACCCTCCGCCAGAGCAACCCCATGGCATCCGCAGGATGAGCACGAACAGTGCTGAGAGAGAGGGTGAGCCAGGAGCCCCGCTCCGGTCCGTCGTTACTTTGGTCATTTAGTCGTTTCAAGGCTTGTGGTAAGGTGTAGGGCCTCTCGCCTTCGTACAAACTCCGACCGACAGTAGTTTGGTTGACCATCCTTCGCGGTGACCCTCTGAACACAACCCCCTCCCCCAGTGCCCACCCCTTGTGATTCCAGAGGCCACCCCGAGCCAAGAGCCATGAGTATGATGAGCAACTCACATGAGTTATTCTCAGTAATTGGGACCCGTCTCATAAATCAATGGAACGCTTATCGTGCGCCCCTCATAGGCTCAGCCCGCCCATGTGAAAGCTAGGCCTCGCCCAAAGCAAAGCAAAGCAAAGCAACAACAACAACAACAACAAAAAAAAAAAAAAAAAAAAAGAAAAAAAAAAAGAAAAAAAAAAGAAAAAAGAGAGAGAGAGAGAGAGAGAGAGAGAGAGAGAGAGCGAGCGAGAGCGAGGCCGCCGTGGCTCGCCCGCAATCCAGCTGGGTGCACCTCGTCACAACCACTCATCGGCGTGAGCTCATAGCTGTGTGCGACATAGGTACAAGAGCAAGAGGAGAAATGTGCCAGCGTGGATGTGTGGGTGAGGCAGTGCGGTGAGGCAAAGCAGCGATGCCAGTCGAATCCCTGGAGACGGAACCAATAATAATAATAATAATAATAATAATAATAATAATAATAATAATAATAATAATAACTAGGGGCTGCGCCAACATATGAAAGGATGGTTTGCGGTGCGCTTCGCGCACCGCCCCCCCCCCCCCCCCCCCCCCCCCCGGGCTAGGGTTCCCGGGGGAGAGCCCCCCGGAACCCCCCTTCCCCGTCGACAGGGTACGTTCAATTGCCGGAGGTACCAGCAGAACACAAGTGTAAGCTCTGGTGGCACAAAAACCTAAAATCTCTGGTTTTTGTGCCACCCGCCACCAAAGCTTTTTTATCTCCGAGCGCACCGACAGATGTCGGGTACACCAAACATCAGCCTCAAACTCCCTCGGGTGTCGGCAAACGGCGCCTGGTGGCGCAAAAACCTCAATTTTCTGCTTTTTACGCCACCCGGCGCCACAATTTTTATATTTTCGAAGAGAGCTCATCAAGAAGTGCCAGATACAACAAATAACAGCCGCTAACTCCCTCTGGTGTGCGCAAACGGCGGCTGGTGGCACAAGACCTCAATTTTCTGGTGTGGGTGCCACCCGCGACCAAACGGGTACGTACAATCGCCTGGCTGGGGTTCCCGGGGGGAGGGCCCCCAGGACTCCCCCTGCCCGTCAACAGGGTACGTTCAATTGCCGGAGGCAACGGCAAGAACTGCTAAAAAACAAGGAAATTTGGCATTCAGGGCTCTCCCTAACGCAAACATTTGCGTGAATGCCAAAAAAACTCTATCAGCATCAACATCGAGCCTGGGGCTAGCCACCTTGCCAATATGAGCTCCCAACTCCTCCTGGTTCCCACGGGAGCCAGGAGGAGTTGGGAGCTCATATTGGCAGGGTGGCTAGCCCCAGACTCGATGTTGATGCTGATATCATTTTTTTGAAATTCACGCAAATATTTGCGTTAGGGGAGTGTCCTGAAATGCCAAAATTCCTTGCTTTTTTTCGCACCCCCATCGGAATAAATCATGGTTTGTGTGAATCAGGAGGAGTTGGAGCTCATAATGACAGGGTGGCTAGCCCCAGACTCGATGTTGATGCTGATATAATTTCTTTTGAATTCACGCAAATATTTGCGTTAGGGAGTGTCCTGAATGCGAAAATTCCTTTTTTTTTTTTAAAAAAAAAGCCTATTTTTTCTGCACCCTCGTCGGAATAAACCATGGTTTGTGTGAAGCAGGAGGAGTTGGGAGCTCATATTGACAGGGTGGCTAGCCCCAGACTGGATCTTGATGCTGATGTAATTTTTTTTGAAATTCACACAAATATTTGCGTTAGGGGAATGTCCTGAATGCCTAAATTCCTTGTTTTTGTAGCCTATTTTCTGCTCTCCCATCGGAATAAATCATGGTTTGTGGGAACCAGGAGGAGTTGGGAGCTCATATTGGCAAGGTGGCTAGCCCCAGACTCGATGTTGAAGTGATATAGTTTTCTTGGAATTCACGCAAATATTTGCGTTAGGGGAGTGTACTGAATACCAAATTTCCTTCGGTGCCTCCGGCAATTGAACGTACCCTGTCGACGGGAAAGGGGGTGTCCGGGGGGCTCTCCCCCCGGGAACCACAGCCCGGCGATTGTATGTACCAGTTTTTGTCGCGGGTGGCACCCACACCAGAAAATTGAGGTCTTGTGCCACCAGCCGCCGTTTGCGCACACCAGAGGGAGTTAGCGGCTGTTATTTGTTGTATCTGGCACTTCTTGATGAGCTCTCTTCGAAAATATAAAAATTGTGGCGCCGGGTGGCGTAAAAAGCAGAAAATTGAGGTTTTTGCGCCACCAGGCGCCGTTTGCCGACACCCGAGGGAGTTTGAGGCTGATGTTTGGTGTACCCGACATCTGTCGGTGCGCTCGGAGATAAAAAAGTTTTGGTGGCGGGTGGCACAAAAACCAGAGATTTTAGGTTTTTGTGCCACCAGAGCTTACACTTGTGTTCTGCTGGTACCTCCGGCAATTGAACGTACCCTGTCGACGGGGAAGGGGGGTTCCGGGGGGCTCTCCCCCGGGAACCCTAGCCCGGGGGGGGGGGGGGGGGGGGGGGGGGCGGTGCGCGAAGCGCACCGCAAACCATCCTTTCATATGTTGGCGCAGCCCCTAGTTATTATTATTATTATTATTATTATTATTATTATTATTATTATTATTATTATTATTATTATTATTATTATTATGGACACCGTGATAGCCCAGTGGTCAAGTTCTACCATCTGGGCCCTGTCGCCAGTTCGATTCCCGTCGGTGCCACCAGTATTTTCATTGAACATACCGGTCCGTCTGGAAGTGTTGGAACTGCCCTTGCGGGGGTGTCATTAGAGCCTATCGTCAATTCTTCGTACTCCCCTCACGGGTGAGACGATGGAGGCGCATGTGCAGATTTGCATCAGCCATTGACAGAGAAGCACTATTATTATTATTATTATTATTATTATTATTATTATTTGGACACCGTGATAGCCCAGTGGTCAAGTTCTACCATCTGGGCCCTGTCGCCAGTTCGATTCCCGTCGGTGCCACCAGTATCTTCATTGAACATACCGCTCCGTCTGGACCAGTATTTTCATTGAACATACCGGTCCGTCTGGAAGTGTTGGAACTGCCCTTGCGGGGGTGTCATTAGAGCTTATCGTCAATTCTTCGTACTCCCCTCACGGGTGAGACGATGGAGGCGCATGTGCAGAAATGCATCAGCCATTGACAGAGAAGCACTATTATTATTATTATTATTATTATTATTATTATTATTATCCCTGAAAGGTGTTCGGAGTAGGGGGTGGGGGTTTTGAGGGGAGGGGGGAAATGGAAATTGTGTACCCCCCCCCCCACACACACACACACACACACACACACATTTCCGCACCCCTGTCGGAATAAATCATGTTTTGTGGGAACCAGGAGGAGTTGGGATCTCATATTTGCAGGGTGGCTAGCCCCAGACTCGATGTTGATGCTGATATGATTTTTTTGGAATTCACGCAAATATCGTTAGGGGAGTGTCCTGAATGCCAAATTCCCCCCCCCCCTTTTTTTTTCTTTCTGCACCCCCGTCGGAATAAATCAGGTTCGTGGGAACCAGGAGGACTTGGGAGCTCATATTGGCAGGGTGGCTAGCTCCAGACTCGATGTTGATGCTGATATAGTTTGTTTGGAATTCACGGAAATATTTGCGTTAGGGGAGTGTCACTACTACTACTACTACTACTACTACTAATAATAATAATAATAATAATAATAATAGTGCTTCTCTGTCAATGGCTGATGCATTTCTGCACATGCGCCTCCATCGTCTCACCCGTGAGGGGAGTACGAAGAATTGACGATAAGCTCTAATGACACCCCCGCAAGGGCAGTTCCAACACTTCCAGACGGGCCGGTATGTTCAATGAAAATACTGGTCCAGACGGATCGGTATGTTCAATGAAAATACTGGTGGCACCGACGGGAATCGAACTGGCGACAGGGCCCAGATGGTAGAACTTGACCACTGGGCTATCACGGTGTCCATAATAATAATAATAATAATAATAATAATAATAATAATAATAATAATAATAATAGTGCTTCTCTGTCAATGGCTGATGCAAATCTGCACATGCGCCTCCATCGTCTCACCCGTGAGGGGAGTACGAAGAATTGACGATAGGCTCTAATGACACCCCCGCACGGGCAGTTCCAACACTTCCAGACGGACCGGTATGTTCAATGAAAATACTGGTGGCACCGACGGGAATCGAACTGGAGACAGGGCCCAGATGGTAGAACTTGACCACTGGGCTATCACGGTGTCCAATAATAATAATAATAATAATAATAATAATAATAATAATAATAATAATAATAGTGCTTCTCTGTCAATGGCTGATGCATTTCTGCACATGCGCCTCCATCGTCTCACCCGTGAGGGGAGTACGAAGAATTGACGATAAGCTCTAATGACACCCCCGCAAGGGCAGTTCCAACACTTCCAGACGGGCCGGTATGTTCAATGAAAATACTGGTCCAGAAATAGACCGGTATGTTCAATGAAAATACTGGTGGCACCGACGGGAATCGAACTGGCGACAGGGCCCAGATGGTAGAACTTGACCACTGGGCTATCACGGTGTCCAATAATAATAATAATAATAATAATAATAATAATAATAATAATAATAATAATAATAATAATAGTGCTTCTCAGTCAGTGGCGAATGCATTTCTGCACATGTGCCTCCATCGTCTCACCCGCGAGGGAGTACGAAGATTTGACGATAGGCTCTACTGACACCCCCGCAAGGCAGCTCCAAGCCTTCCAGACAGACCAATACTTTCAAAGAAAATATCCTTTGAAAATACTGGCACCGACGGGAATCGAACTGGCGACAGGTCCCAGATGGTAGACCTTAACCACTGGGCTATCGCGGTGCCAATAATAATAATAATAATACTAATAATAATAATCACTAGGGGCTGCGCCAACACCTGAAAGGATGGTGTGCTTCCGCACCATGCCCCCCCCCCCCCCTCCCAAGGTCGCTTTTCCTCTCATTCTCACATGCACAACTTTTACAGCCTCGGAGCAATCTCAGCCATTCATTTTGGCACTACTTTGTCATTACATTCGAATTTCTTCATTTCAACTATATCCTAAAAAAGAGCTCGTGACCAGCTTGCGAAAACACAAAGAATCAGCCTCTAAGCCCCTCTGGCACAACTCTTAGAGCCTTGGAGCATTCTCAGCCATTCATTTTGGCACTACTTTGCCAGAATCTTCGTAAATATCTTTTTTCAACTGGTTCACTACCTAGAGCGCGTCCCGAGGTTGCGAAAACCAACAAAATCAGCCTCTCAACCCTTCTGGCACAACTTTGGGAGCCTTGGAGCATTCTCAACCATTCATTTTGGCACCGGCTAATTCGCTTCGGGTTCGTACGGGGCTGGGTTCCCGAGGGGAGGGCCCCCCGGACCCCTCCTTTCCACAGTCGAGAGGGTACGTTTAACTGCCGGAGGTAAGCGGCATAAACCCTGCTAGCACAACTCTTACAGCCTTGGAGCATTCTCAGCCATTCATTTTGATGAGGTACGTACGATTGCGGGGCTGGGGTTCCCGGGGAGAGGGCCCCCCGGACTACCCCTTCCCCGTCGACAGGGTACGTTCCAATGCCGGAGGTACCGGCAAGTACTCGAAAAAAACAAGGAATTGGCGTTCAGGTACTAGTAGTACTATTATTATTATTATTATTATTATTATTATTATGGACACCGTGATAGCCCAGTGGTCAAGTTCTACCATCTGGGCCCTGTCGCCAGTTCGATTCCCGTCGGTGCCACCAGTATTTTCATTGAACATACCGGTCTATTTCTGGACCAGTATTTTCATTGAACATACCGGCCCGTCTGGAAGTGTTGGAACTGCCCTTGCGGGGGTGTCATTAGAGCTTGTCGTCAATTCTTCGTACTCCCCTCACGGGTGAGACGATGGAGGCGCATGTGCAGAAATGCATCAGCCATTGACAGAGAAGCACTATTATTATTATTATTATTATTTCTGGAAGTGTTGGAACTGCCCTTGCGGGGGTGTCATTAGAGCTTATCGTCAATTCTTCGTACTCCCCTCACGGGTGAGACGATGGAGGCGCATGTGCAGAAATGCATCAGCCATTGACAGAGAAGCACTATTATTATTATTATTATTATTATTATTATTGGACACCGTGATAGCCCAGTGGTCAAGTTCTACCATCTGGGCCCTGTCGCCAGTTCGATTCCCGTCGGTGCCACCAGTATTTTCATTAAACATACCGGTCCGTCTGAAAGTGTTGGAACTGCCCTTGCGGGGGTGTCATTAGAGCCTATCGTCAATTCTTCGTACTCCCCTCACGGGTGAGACGATGGAGGCGCATGTGCAGATTTGCATCAGCCATTGACAGAGAAGCACTATTATTATTATTATTATTATTATTATTATTAATCATCATCATCATCACCAACGCCATTAATCGTACGAGATATTTTCCAATTCTCACGCGTTTGGACCACCCCCTGTTTGCCAATTTCGTGTGTTGGAGAACGGACATATCGTGATTGATAGGGACTGATGTATGCCGTTTTCCATATATACTTGTTCGGACAACCGACACAAAAACCGAAAATCAACTTTTCACGTTTACATACGAGGTAATTGACATATGTCAGTCCCTATCGATATCGATATGTCCATTCTACAGACACGGAAATCGGCCCACAACGGGTGGTCAAAACGCGCTATTTTTTCCCGTGAAGCGTATAAATCATCATAATCATCATCATAATCATCATCATCATCATCATCATCACTCTTGTTATTGGTTTCTTGTTTTTTCATTTTTGGGGTGTTGCAATGTCTCCTGCCTGCCTGTTCCTGGTTTTTCAGGAGTTTCGTCGCTTGCAAGAAGCGAGCTATCTCTCCCACCTGCGTGCCACCCAAGCATTCGTGGCTTCTATCACAAGCAGCCAGTCCATGGAAAACGGCACGTATTGACATGTAGTTGAAGTTCAAAGCATGCTCCAGTGAAGTCAAATCTACGCCACACCGCCTCAAAATGAAATGAGCTCACCAACAGGGCAATATGAAATATGAAATTAATCTATCCGAATGAGCTTGAGTTCAGACCATAACCAAAAAAGCATCCGCATATTATTCATGATTGAAAAAGCATCCGTATAATTCAGTGAAAAAGCATGACATTATTTGATTCAAACAATATTTCTGGCAAGCGTCTCTCGCAGACTCGCACGCACACATACATGCGTACATGCTTTGTCCTTGAATGTGTAAGCTTAGAAAGGTTTTGAGTTTAGTGCATATATGTATAAATACATGCATACGCGCATATATGCATACATACGTACACACAGACATACATTCCTACGTATGTACATATGTTCATACATGCAAGAATGTCATATTCATACATCATATCTTGACGCTACATGTACGAGGTGTGCCATGTTCTGTGTAGGCAGAATATTTACCCATGCAGACATTACTGAATGCTATGTATGTGTATGGTCGTTGCTATGTGGTGTGTGTGTAGGCCGGGGCGACGACCCTGGTCCTTGTTTGGGTCAGCTGCAGGAGCATCTTGCCGACGAGTCCAAATCTTCGCTCGACTTGCACCAGGTCTTGTCAGAAAACACAGGCTGCCAAGAAGCCATCTCATCCGCGTGGGTGTGTTTTGCAGATACTGGTCATTGGTGCCATGCTGGCTGAAAACCTTGACATCCAGGCCCGGAACGTGGGCTCGCGCATCTTTGACCGCACCTTCGTGGCCGCCTCAGCAGTCAAGTACATGCAGGCGCAGACGCTGGTGCGGTCGGTGGAGGAGGCGCTGAGGGTTGGGAACATGTTGCTGCAGACCGCCTTCATCGGCAGCTGCAGCGGCTCTACGGCGGAGTTTACCAACTCCAATGACTTGTTTTATTTCCATCACTTATCTGCAGCTCTAAAACTTAGTGATGCAGAACGGCTCTTGTTGCGAGAAATGAGCAAAGCGTTAATAATAGAGGATCATCCCAAGGGCCGGATCGACTTCACTGGAGAACAAGCAGTGGAATGGATGCTGACTGCACAGCTGGCTCGGGACGAGGACGATGCTGTGCGGATAGGTAACAGGCTTGTTTCCGCCGGTGCAATTCGAGGACATGCCTCCGCGGCAGAATTTCGGAATGAAAGCAGTGTTTCTTATCAAGTCGTCAAAGAATCCCTCGCTCCACGTTCCTCTGCAAGCGAGAAAAGTGGCGGAAAAGACTCTTTCTTATTTTCCGTGCAAGGAGCGCTCGGCCGAGTGGCCTTGCGTCGACTTCTTCGTGGCTTGTCAGCTCGAGGCTTTCGTAGAGGATCGAGCCTCACACCCGCAACTAGTTCAGGGCTTGACACTGGGGATTGAAGACTTCTGTTATCGTATACTTCCAGATTGCAAGCTCACTCAACTCACTGTGATATGATTCTCGTTTCGTTTCCGTTGTTAATGTCCCATAGGTCACGATCGCAAGCTCAAACGAAATCGTGACGACGACTGATGGATGATGTACCATTTCTAACCAGTCAGTAATAAACGTGACTTGCTCAGTGAAGTTTGAAAAGAGTTTCACCTGGCCGCTCCTGGTGCGTGGGCCGTCTCAGTCTCAGCTTCTGACTCGCAGTCCTGATAATAAATATTAATACTGTCACCTCAGTAGGAAAGTGACTACATGATGGGATTGATATAACCGGTATTTACGTTAGTTTGTCATTAGAGACTCAGAGTGACAGTGACACTAGGTGTGAATTACTGGTCTGGGGTTGGATTGGTGTCAATAATGCCACTCTACCCTGTCTCGGTACTACCGGCTCATGCTCTCAGGTTTGGAGTGGAGACTGAGAACTGTGGGTTTGTATACAACTCTTCAAGTAGGCAGATACAACGAACTCTTAATAGAACACTATGGCTGCTTTGAGTCCGGGCCTGACTCAGTGTGAGCAGGTGAAATACCAGTAAATAGTAGAGAGGTCACTTCGTTTATTTACGTAATTTCGAACTCTTGGCAGGTTGGATGCAACTTACGATCAAGTGTCGAACGTAGATTGTGAAGTCTCACGTTCTCAAACGGATAGTGTCGCGAGTCTTCAAGTAAACAGTCATAAACTGATAGTTGTCGGGTTGTTGGACTTGAAAATTCCCCAAATTGATTTGGGAAGCCTCAAGGCGAAGATGGACATTCCGGCTGAGCCGACTTTTTTAGATAGGTTTGGAGTGTGTAATCGCCCGCAGGGAAATTATTACACACGGGGGGGGCACCTACGCCAACAACCGGCGCTGCCAACCCCACCCCGCCGCGCGGAGCGGTTGGCGTAGGTGCCCTCAACTGTTTTTAAAAATCTTTACACAGACATTGCTTTTATTAATAAAACACTTGCTACTCAACAGGAAGCGCAGAAATCATATAAATGAAATACTCTCATAGATGGAAACAAATGAAAAAGAAATTGTAGCTAAGATAAAATATAATCTAATTGGCATCCTCAAACGGAGTGAAAATTCTTGCCAGAATGCATCTTAGGAGGCGACGCAGCATTTTTACGCTACTGAGGCCCTGATATGCTGATTCAAGGGTCGACGATACAGCAAGCTTGTTAACATAGCTGCTGTGAAAACCAGACAATCTTCAGACTCTTGCTCTTGTTGTGGGCATTCCATATCACGGATGACACATTTTGTGAGGCCGGCTTGCCGGATGAATGATTTAACTGCTGGCAGATCAACAGCAGACCTGTTCGTAGACAGTATGAACAACAGACAAACAGACAGACAGATAGACAGACAGAGGGTGAAGAAAGAAAAAAACATAAAGAAACGAGGCTAGAAAGAAAGAAAGAAAGAAAGACAGAAAGACAGAAAGAAAGAAAGACAGAAAGAAAGAAAGACAGAAAGAAAGAAAGACAGAAAGAAATAAAGAAAGAAAGAAAGAAAGACAGAAAGAAGGAAGAAGGGAGGAAGGAAGGAAGGAAAAGGAAGGAAGGAAGGAAGGAAGGAAGCAAGGGAGGGGAGAAAATGGAGAAAGTAGGACGAGAATAGAAAGAAGACAGGAAGGGAAAGTTTTCGCAGACAAATTTCTCCAAGACGTACATGAACTTCACGGGTAGTGGCTTGTTATTTTTGGACCCGATTTCTTACAAATAGGCTCAAGCAGGAGAAATCATTATAGATGCCAAAAAGCGTTCACCCCTCTCGCTTTGTGGGTGCCACCTGCTCGCCTAAAGGCTCGCTGGTGGCACCCACGAAGGCTCGAGATCTGTAGAAAGCGGCTTGCGTTCTATTATATCAGTGTTCGTGATTGTACAAAGGACAACGTAGTCTTTTGAATGACAGTGTGTGGAGGTTTTTGCGGCACTTGAAAGGGGTGGTGTCTGTGTCTGTCAGTCTGTCTGTCTCTCTCTCTCTCTCTCTCTCTCTCTCTCTCTCTCTCTCTTCTTCTTCTTCTTCATTTTTATTGAGAGAACAATTTTACAATTGGACTCAGGGAACGTCCACGTGAAAAGTATAGCTAGTAAGTTATACCTTTATCTAAGGTGGAAACCTAGTTATTCAGTACTAGTTGAGCGTATTAAGGAAGATATCGATATTAAATTAGTATTCAGCTGCTCAGTATTAATATTATATTATAGTTATTAAAATTAATATTTCTGTTTAGATATCTCTTCGCTCTCTCTCTTCTCTCTCTCTCTTCTCTCTCTCTTCTCTCTCTCTTCTCTCTCTCTCTCTCTCTCTCTCTGTCTCTCTCTTTCATCTCTCTCATCTCTCTCTCTTCTCTGTGTGTGTGTGTGTGTGTGTGTGAGTGTGTGTCTCTGTGTGTGTGTGTGTGTGTGTGTGTCTGTGCGTGTGTGTGTGTGTGTTTGTGTGCGTGTGCGTGCGTGTGTGTGTGTGTGTGTGTGTGTGTGTGTTTGCGTATGTGTGTGTATGTGTGTATGTGTGTCTGTGTGTCTTTTTTCTTTTCTTTTCTTTTCTTTTCTTTTTTTTCTTTTTCTTTTTTTTTCGCGCGTGTGCATATGTTATATATATTATGATGTTTGTTGATGTTTTAGTAGATATGCCATTAGTGCTTGTTTGAATGGCTTTATTTTTGTTTCATCTGTTATGTTTTGGGATTGATTTCCATTTATCTGCAAAGATATTGGTGAGGTATGGGTTTTTTTGTGGTCAACAAAGAGGCTGCCTTTTGTTGAGTATCAGGTTTTGTATGGGTGTGTGGTATTGATTGGTGTAAAGGTGTTATTGTGGAGTGGTCTGTTGAGGTGTTTTTAGAGTAAATGAATGGGTGATTTTCTATGCATACACGGATGGTATATAGGTGGGTGATGTCGAGCAGTTTGAGTTAGTTTAGGATTGGTTTGGTATGTGCGCGGTAGTGTGTTTTTGCAATTATTCTGATTATTTTTTGTGTATTTTTATGAGTGGTTGTATATATTTCTTTTTGTTGTCATGTGTCCCCCAGATGGAGATGTTTTATATGAGGTGTGGATATATGTGTGTGTAGTATAGTTGTTTCATTATTTTGGTGTTTAGATATTTTTAGCATATAATAATGAGTTGATTGTGGGTTGGAGTTTACTGATTATGTTGTTGATATGTTGGTCATATTTAAGGTTATGTTGTAGTGTTATGCCCAGGAATTTTGCGTGTTGGCATTGCTCGAGGGTGTGGTTCTTTATTCTTATTGTGATATTTTGTTTTGTTTTATGGAAAATTGTGTATGTTGTTTTTGTTGTGTTGGGTACTAGGTTATTAGAGTGGAAGTAGTTTCTTAATTTCGTTCTTTCTGTTATTATGAGTGTGGTGTCGTCTGCATATGCAAAGAACTGGACTGTACCTTCGTTGAAATTAAAATTTCATCAAAGTTTGTCTAGTAGCTTTGAATGCTCTACTGTGTCGTATGCTTTCGAGAGGTCTACATAGAGATCTAGTACTAGCTCTTCTTTGTCTTTATGTTTTTGTATTTGGTTTATTATGGTTTGGACTGTCATGGTTGTGCTTGAGTTAGGTCGAAATGCGTATTGTGTATGTGATATTATGTTGTGTTTTGTTAGGTGATCCATTATTTGTTTATTTGTTATTGTGTCAAATACTTTAGCTATTATGGGTAGTAATGATATCGGGCTGTAGTTGGCTGGCATGCCTGTGTCGCTGGCTTTGTATAGTTCTATTACTTTTGTTGTTTTGAGTGCGTCTGGGTATTTATTTTCATTTATGGCTTTGTTGAAGAGGTTGGTGAGTATAGGTGTGAGGAAAGCGTGCATGTCTTTAATACGTGTTGGTTTTATTTTGTGTATGTCCTCTGCTTTATCTCTGTTTATGTTTTTCAATGTTTTGTTTACAATGTCTTCTGTTGTGTTATGCAGTTTGAAGCTTGGATGTGTTTGTTTTTTTTAGTGTTTATCTCTGTTTATTTTTTTTAGTGTTTTGTTTACAATGTCTTCTGTTGTGTTATGTAGTTTGAAGCTTGGATGTGTTTGTTTGTTTTCTTCCTCCATCTCTTCTTGTTGTTGTTTATGTTCGGTTGTTGGTATGCTGTTGCTTGTTTTTTACCTATTGTTATGTAGTGATCGTTGAGTGCGTTTGCTATTTCTATGGGGTCTGTGTATGTTTTGTTGTTGTATTGTATTGTGGTTGGTGACGCTCTCGGTGGTTTGTTGTTAGGTACTAACTCTCTAAGTTTTCTGTGTTGTTTCTTTGGGTTGTTTTTATTTTCTTCTAGCGTCTTCATTTTTTATATAGTAAGTGCTTTGTTTTCTGTTGTCAGGTTATCTCTCCATGTTTTATATAGTAAGTGCTTTTTTCTTATTTACCTCTTTATTATGGGGCTGCACCAGCTTTTTCTTCTATTGCATTGCTTGGGTTTTCGTTCGAAGCGCTCTATGACTTTTGTTATTGTTGTTTGTATGTTTCTAAACTTTTTGTTTGTGTCGTTGCTTTCTGTGTTGTCCTGTGTGATGTATTCTAACTGTGTTTTGAGTTTTGCTAGGATTGCGTCTTTATTTTTGTCGTATATGTTTTTGGTGAGTCTGGGTGTGTTGTTTGTGTCTGGTTTTCTTGTGCGGTGGTGTATTATTGCGTATATGGGGTGGTGGTCTGATATGCATGGGCTTATGATGTTTGATTCTATGTTGGCATTGATGTTGATGATTATCATGTCTATGAGTGTGTGGGATGTTGTGTGGACCATGTCGTGCCTTGTTGCCTTTGTTATTGTTGTGTAGAGGTTGTTGTGTACCATTAGGTTTTGAAAGTCTGTGTGTGATTTATGTATGTTGTCGAGTAGGTTGTAGTTCTTGTCTCCTACTAGTGTTGTTGTGCTTGTTGGCGTTTTATGTAGTATGCTGTTTATGTTATTTTGTAATGCATGCATGAATTTTTTGTGTATGAGTGGGCGTCTATACATACCTATTATTGTGTGTATTGGTTTGTTTTTAAGTTTATTATTATATATTCTTAGTGTTAGTGGGGTTTTGCATGAGTCCGATATGGTTTGTTTATCGTCTATTGTAATGTGCATGTTGCTTTTATAGTATATTGAGATGTAGATGTGATGTTTAGCTGTGTATGTAGGGATAGGGAATGCGTTGTTACTGGTTGGTTGTGTTATGTAGTTATCTGTGAGTATGATGATGTCTGGTTGGAAGGGTAGGAGTTGTAGGTGTGTGTTTAGGTCTTGATGATGTGCTTTGAGGGAGTGGATGTTGGTGTGGTATATTGTGATTGTATTGTTGTGTGTGTTGTTGTTTTTATTGTTATTGTTTTTATTATCATTATTATTGCTGTTGTTTTTTGTGTTCTTATTATATGTTTTATTTTTGTTATTTTTGGAAGTGAGAGATAGGTATGGTTTGAAGGATTGTGGGAGGAGGTTAGGGTGGGTGAGATGTTCTGGGGGTTTATTTTGATGCTCATGGAGGTGTTGTTGTGTGTTGGTTTGGTTTGTGGAGTATGTATAGTTCTTTGATGATGTTGATGTCTTCTCTGTCTTGATCACCCACCTGTGCTCCTTTATCTGCTGCTTGAAGAGGACCTCACCGTCTCTTGTCCAGACGTAGATGGTCGTGCCAGTGGCCGCAATGATCTCCTTCTTCAGTTTGATGGCCTGTTTAAGGAGTATGAGAGTGCTTGGTGGGAGGCTTTCGTTTATGAATATTTTGAATGTTTTGTCTGCGAGGTGTGTGCCTGTCCAATCCACTGTTTCGTGGGTGAGTGGTTGGAGTGAGTTGTGTTTTTTGAATTGGGTTTTGATGCTGCTACGCACTATGATGGCTTTTGTGCTTTTTGCTCTGAAGCATTTGATGATGTCGTTTGGTGTGTATGGAATGTGCTTTGCGTCTAGCATTGCTTTCACAATCTGTGTTGTGTTTTCGCTGGGGATGTATGGTATGCCGGTTATGCTGAGCTCGCAAGTTGGGTCTAGTTTGTTTTGGTTCTGAGCTGTTGTGTTTTGTTTGCGTTCTGCCGGGTGGTATGCATGAGTGTTAGCTAGCGCTGAGTTAGCCTGTAGGTTTTCGATGAACTGGTCTGTGTTGGACCATTGACCATTCAATGATGAGAGAGGCGGTGAATGCTTTCGCTTGGCGTTCTTGCTCTTCTTTCATCTCGTTCAGTTGGAGCTTGGTTTCGTTTAGTTCTAGTCTGATAGAGTCCGTAAGGGTTGAAAGTAAGTCGATCTCAGCTCTGTGTGCGCATGCTGCCAGGGTTTGTTCTTGTTTGCTGGTAGTTTCGGTTTGTTGATTTGCCTTGGTTTCGAGTTGGTCGGTTTGTGTTTTCAGTTTGAGTATGTCTTGGTTCAGTTTGTCTGTCGACAGTTTTTGCTCGTTGAGAATGTTTCCGAGACTTAGTTGGAAGGGGTCCAGTATCGCTTTCATCTCTTTAGCTATCTGCTCGAATAAGCCGTTGAGCTTGGGCTGGAGCATGGCGTCAAATTGCTCTTCTGATATTTCTGCTCGTGGTGTATGACTAGTATGATCATGATCATGATCATGCATATCATGATCAGTTCCGGATCCGTTGTCTGGTTTTTGTTTGATTGGTGTCTCGTGCTGGTTGGGTGTGGCCGTTGCTTCTTGGTTGGTGCTGGTATTCGTGTGGGATGGGTTTGGGTCGTTGGTGTTGGTGCTAGTATCGTCTTTCTGCTCGTCGCGATCGGTTTGCTCGTCGCTTTCATCCCATTGGGTGGTAATGACGTTAGTTGATTGGTTTCCATTTTTGTTAGCATTTTTTCCTTTTTTTGCTTTTCTTTTTTAGAGAGAGTTACTTGGTTGGGTCCGTTATCGGTTTCTTGGGTTTTTTCTTGAGATGGTTCAATCCTTGGTGGTGAACTTTGTTGTCTTCGTTTTTTGGTGTTCTCCATTTTTCCCAATGTTTTAACGGATTCTCTCTCTCTCTCTCTCGATCTCTCTCTCTCTCTCTCTCTCTCTTCTCTCTCTCTCTCTCTCTCTCTTCTCTCTCTCTCTTCTCTCTCTCTCTCTCTCTCTTTCTCTCTCATCTCTCTCTCATCTCTCTCTCTCTTCTCTA
>WBZZ01004570.1:125000-190000 GCA_019918135.1 Paulinella micropora
TTTTTTTTTTTTTTTTTTTTTTTTTTTTTTTTTGCTCCTTATGTTTTTTATGATCATTTATCAATAATAGACAGGTCTATATGGTATATCATAAAATAAGCCTCAGAAACACATAAAACATACACGGGAAAACAGACAACACACCTTTGTTTTACAAAAACAGACCTTTGTTTTGACAAAAAAACGACAAACTAAGCACACTAAGAGAGATTTGGTCACGCGAGTGTTTATATTTATAGATATTATGATGTTTGTTGTTTGAGTAGGTATGTCATTAGTGCTGTTTTGAATGGTTTTATTTTTGTTTCATCTGTTATATTTTTTTGGATTGGTTTCAATTGATCAGCGAAGATCTTGGTGAGATATGGGTATTTGTGATTGACAAAGAGGCTGCTTTTAGTTGAGTATCGCGTTTTGTATGAATGTATGGTATGGATTGGGGTAAAGGTGTTATTGTGGAGTGATCTGTTGATGTGTTTTTTTAGGGTAAATGAATGGGTGATTTTCTATGCATACACGAGTGTATATAGGTGGGTGATGTCAAGTAGTTTCAGTTGGTTTAGTATTGGTTTGGTGTGCGCGCGGTAATGTGTTTTTGCAATTATTCTGATTATTTTTTATGTATTTTTATGAGTGGTTGTATGTATTTCTTTTTGTTGTCATGAGTCCCCCAGATGGAGATGTTTTGTATGAGGTGTGGGTACATGTGTGTGTAGTATAATTGTTTCATTGTTTTTATGTTTAGATATCTTTTAGCATAAAGCAATGAGTTGATTGTGGGTTGGAGTTTACGGATTATGTTATTGATGTGTTGATCATATTTAAGGTTGTGTTGTAGTGTTATTCCCAGGAGTTTTGCATGTTTGCATTGCTTGAGGGTGTGGTTGATTATTGTTATTGTGATATCTTGTTTTGTTTTGTGAAAAATTGTGTATGTTGTTTTTGTTGGGTTCGGTACTAGGTTATTAGAGTGGAAGTAATTTATTAATTTTGTTATTTCTATTTGTGTTTTTTGTTGTAGGTCTGTGGGAGTTTTGGATGTTATTATGAGTGTTGTGTCGTCTGCATATCAATGTCTATGTGCCTGGCGTTGCCATGTGGCAACATTTGTTGCCATGTGGCAACAATTTTTCAGTACTAATTTTTAAAAAATTCTCACGACTAAACCGTGGCTGTTTTCATGAATAAAACGCTAGAAAACTGTTGGAAAAGTCCCTAACAAGCGCGTCGTAAAATTTCTCGACAAAACTTTTAGTTGAAGTTATTTTTTTTTCTATTGAAGGGTGACCCCTCCCAGTGCACTTTTTCCACGTAAATTCACCACATAACGATTTTTTTTTGGAAAAGATGGAGGTGGGAGACACCCTTTCAGTCCCTGTTGTGCGCTTGGGGAGGGCTTGTGCAAAAAAGAAATTTGGCGATCCCACCTTTAAGGACATTGTGGCTTTGGGGGTGTTGACAGAAAAAGAAACAAAAAACCAAAAAGCTTTAACCACGCTGCGTTTTGATGGCAAGGATTATTACTTCTTCACGAAGCATTTGAAGCCAGAGCCTGGGCAGGCAGGGTCGAGTTTGAAGTTCATGAATGCAGAGGAGAGAGAGGTGGAGATGGAGGTTTCGGAGGATGAAGAAGAAGAACAGGAGGAACAGGAGGAGGAACAAAAACAGCAACAGAATCTGGATGAGGCGGGTGAGGAAAAAGAGGAGGAGGATGAGGGAGGTGAGGATGAGTCTGTTCCCTTTCTTAACCCCAGCCCCTATACAGCCCAGCAAGTGGAGGAGGAGAAACAAAATGTGTTGGGGAAGGGCTTTGACTGGAAAGTGGGTCCCCAGGCAGTGGACTGGGGAGCAGATCGTCCTCGCCACAATGCAAAGTCTACGATGGAAGAGAAGTTTGACATCTCCCCCCTCGCGTCCCCCCTCCTCTTTCTTTGCCATTTCGTTTTGTTTTTCTTATTCCAGTTTGCATCCATACCCCATACACTTTTTTTACATGTGTCTTGTTTTTTTTTTTGAATATTGTTATGTCGTTGCAGAGAAATAATGTAATGAAAATTAATTTCAACTCCCTTTGTTTTGTTTGTTTTTTTTTTGTCATCATGGTGTCCGCTTTCGTGCAAAATTTTGCGTGATTGCCAAAAATTTTTTATTTTATTTTTTTGTTTTTCCGGTTTGTAGACACTTTCTTCATTTTTTCCCCATGTCGGCTTTAACATCCATCCTTCAGCTCACCAACCAGGAGCTTGCAAAACAACAAATAATGGTTTAGCAAAAGCATTGTCCACTGAGGAGTTCTGGCTTTTTTTGGGGCTGCTGGTACGCATTTCCATTGCAGACAGGGGTCGAAGAAGGTCGCACTGGGCCCCCAAGGAGGGTGAGGGGACGGATGGCTTGCCAGGAGATGGTTTTGGTGAGTATATGGCGCTGAATCGCTTCGACACCATTTTGAAATGTCTACGTACTGGCCCCCCTGCAACTGATGATAATCCTTGTTTGCCAATTCGAGCATTCGCTGAAGCTGTTGACGCCAAGGCAAGGGCTGCAATCGTTCCTGGGGGGGTAATTACTATCGATGAGAGCATGGGTCAATATACAGGGGAAGGTATGCCTGGCCAAATGTGTGTCCCCCGTAAGCCAATCCCTGTTGGAAGGGAATATCATACAGCGTGCGATGTCGAAACGGGGGTCTGTATCGCCATGGAAATAGTGGAGGGTAAGGACAGAGATAAACACAAGGAGTTCGCCAAAGAGTTTGGAGTCACGACGGCCACTACCCTTCGTTTATCCAAGCCGTGGTGGGGAACAGGTCGCATTTTCATCGGCGATTCTTGGTTCGCTTCTTGCAAAACAGCAGTCGAGATGAAGAAAAGGGGGGTCGATTTTGTTGGAATGGTGAAGACTGCTCATGTGGGCTTTCCTGTGCGGCTTCTACACCAGTAGAAGGGGGGGGGGGGGGAGGGCGATTTAGCTTCTGCAACATGCGAAAAGGAGGGGGTGAAGCTATTGGCAGTCAACCAAAACGACCACAACCAGCAGCAAATTATTGCTACCTGCTCCACTACCTTGCCTGGAAAGCCTCGTAATGCTCGTTTTAGTCAGTCTGTGCCCCGTGTCCCCAGGTGCGAGGCTGTGGCCCTTTATTATTCTGCTTTTAATGCGGTTGATATGTTTAATTCCGCACGCCACGGGTCAAACTCTCTCAATTTGTCTTTTATTTTGAATGACTGGAAGAAGGTCGATTTTATGATTTTGATGGACTTCATTATCACCAACGCTTACAAACATTATTGTTTTTTTAGCCAGTCGTCCTTGGCCAACCTCAACATGACGAAGGGCGACAACAGGCCGGGGTATTTCAAATCTGTGCTTGCTGCAGCCCTCCTCAGGCAAGGTGCACCCCCTGATTCCCAACCCCCCAATGCCCTCGCTTCTGACCCCCATGCCCCTGCCCAACCTATCATCCCAAAATGCATGGAACTTCGTAAGTACCCCCTAGTAATCATGTCGGACAAAGCAAAAAAGAAACAGGAGGCAGGTAGAGCATATAATGATAGCATAGAGAGGCCCAAAAGGCGTAGGTGTCGTGTTTGTTTGTATGCCTCTTCTGTCAGCAAGTCGTCTTACACGAGCTATTACTGTGGCACCTGTGGCCCCGACATGCCCCTGTGTAGCGGTGAAGGCAGAACGTGTCATGCCTGGCATAAACAAAACGGCAAACCAGCAAAAAAAAAAGCAGCGGACTTGATTTTCGAGGCCTTGAAGTAGCCTACTTGTTTGTTGCCACGTGGCAACCAGTGCTTTTCAGACTAGGGGCCGGTGTTCTCCAGAAATTGATGCAGCCTCCTCCAACACTTTTTTAATAAATTATTCTTTTTTTACATAGTTAAAAGATAATATGTATTAATATTATTAATAATTTTTTTATTTTATTATTTTTTCAGCTCCGGAAGTCCTGTATTTACTGTTGCCACATGGCATCCAGGCATAGGCACATAGACAATATGTATATACTGTTCCTTGTTGTATGATATTGATTATGTCATTATTGATATAGAGTAGGAAAAAGGTAGTTGATAATGTGCTTCCTTGTGGTATGCCGTGTGTGATGGTGCGTTTGTAAGATTTACCATATTGTGTGTGGACCTCTTGGGTGCGGTTCGAGAAGTAGGATGCAAAGAATTGGACTGTTTCTTCGTTGAAATTAAAATTTCGCCGAAGTTTGTCCAGTAGCTTTGAATGCTCTACTGTGTCGTACGCTTTTGAGAGGTCCACATACAATGCTAGCACTAATTCTTCTTTGTCTTTATGTTTTTGTATTTGGTTTATTATTGTTTGGATTGTCATGGTTGTGTTTGAGTTAGGTCGGAATGCGTATTGTGTATGTGATATTATGTTATGTTTTGTTAGGTGGTCCATTATTTGTTTATTTATTATCGTGTCAAACACTTTAGCTATTATGGGTAGTAGTGATATCGGTCTGTAGTTGGCTGGCATGCTTGTGTCACTTGCTTTGTATAGTTCAATTACTTTTGTTGTTTTGAGTGCATCTGGGTATTTATTTTCTTTTATGGCTTTGTTGAAAAGGTTGGTGAGTATAGGTGTGAGGGAGGCATGCATGTCTTTTATAAGTGTTGGTTTTATTTTATATATGTCCTCTGCTTTATCTCTGTTTATGTTTTTAAGTGTTTTGTTTAAAATGTCTTCTGTTGTGTTATGTAGTTTGAAGCTTGGGTATGTTTGTTTGTTTTCTTCCGCTTTCTCTTCTTGTTGTTGTTTATGTTCGATTGTTGGTATGCTGTTGCTTGTTTTTTTGCCTATTGTTATGTAATGATCGTTGAGTGCGTTTGCTATTTCTATTGTGTCTGTGTATGTTTTGTTGTTGTATTGTATTGTGGTTAGTGACACTCTCGGTGGTTTGTTGTTAGGTACTAACTCTCTGAGTTTTCTGTGTTGTTTCTTTGGGTTGTTTTTATTTTCTTCTAGCGTCTTCATTATTTCGTCTTTTTTGGCTTTGTGTATTATTTTGTCGACTTTGTATTTCTGTAGTCTGTATGTTTGTTTGTTTTCTGCTGTCGAGTTATCTCTCCATTTTTTATATAGTAGGTGCTTTTTTCTTATTTGCCTCTTTATTATGGGGTTGCACCAGCTCTTTCTTCTATTACTTTGTTTAGGCTTTCGTTCGAAGTGTTCTATAACTTTTGTTATTGTTGTTTGTATGTATCTAAATTTTTGGTTTGTGTCGCTGTTTTCTGTGTTGTCTTGTGTGATGTATTCTAACTGTGTTTTGAGGTTTGCTAGGATTGTGTCTTTGTTTTTCTCCTATATGCTTTTGGTGAGAGTGGGTGTGTTGTTTGTGTCTGGTTTTTTTGTGCGGGTGTGTATTATTGCGTATATGGGATGATGGTCTGATACGCATGGGCTTATGATGTTTGATTCTATGTTAGCATTAATGTTAGTGATTATCATGTCTATGAGTGTGTGGGATGTTGTGTGGACCATGTCGTGTCTCGTTGCTTTTGTTATTGTAGTGTAGAGGTTGTTGTGTATCATTAGGTTTTGAAAATCTGTGTGTGGTTTATGTATGTTGTCAAGTAGGTTGTAGTTAATGTCGCCTACCAGTGTTATTGTGCTTGTGGGTGTTTTGTGTAGTATGCTGTTTATGTTATTTTGTAATGCGTGTGTGAATTGTTTGTCTATGAGTGTGCGTCTGTACATACTTATTATTGTGTGTATTGGTTTGTTTTTAAGTTTATTATTATATATTCTTAGAGTTAGTGGTGTTTTGCATGAGTCCGATATGGTTTGTTTGTCGTCTATTGTGATGTGCATGTTGCTTTTATAATATATTGAGATGTCGATGTGATGTTTAGCTGTGTATGTAGTGATAGGGAATGCGTTGTTACTGATTGATTGGTTGATGTAGTTATCTGTGAGTATGATGATGTCTGGTTGGAATGGTAGGAGTTGTAGGTGTGTGATTAGGTTTTGATAATGTGCTTTGAGGGAGTGGATGTTGGTGTGATATATTGTGAGTGTATTGTTGTGTGCGTTATTGTTGTTTTTATTGTTATTATTATTGTTATTATTGTTATTATTGTTGTTGTTTTTTATGTTCTTATTATATGTTTTATTTTTGTTATTTTTAGAGGTGAGAGACAGGTATGGCTTGAAGGATTGTGGGAGGAGGTTAGGGTGGACGAGATGATTTGGGGGTTTATTTTGAGAGCTCATTTAGGTGTTTGTGTGGATTTTGCTGTGCTGTGTGTTTGGTTTGCGGAGCATGTAGAGGTCTTTGATTATGCTTATGTCTTCTTCTGTTTTGATTATCAACCTGTGCTCCCTTGTCTGGTCCTTGAAGAAAACTTCCCGTCTCTTGTCCACACGTAGATAGTTGTGCCAGTAGCCTCAACTAGTTCCTTCTTGAGCTTGATCGCCTGTTTCAGAAGCATGAGTGTGTTTGGTGGGAGGCTTTCATTGATAAATATTTTGAATGTTTTGTTTGCAAGATGTGTGTCTTTCCAGTTTACTGTGTCGTGGGTGAGGTGCTGGAGTGGGTCGTGCTTTTTGAAGTGCGTTTTGAGGTTGTTTGAGCTAAAGCGCACTATGATAGCTGGTGGTTGTTTAGGTTCCTCTCGCATGGGTTTTGTGCTCTTTGCTCTGAAGCATTTCGTGATATCTCCCTCTTGGTATGGAATGTTTTTTGCATCCATCATGGCTTTCACTATGTTTAGTGTGTTTTCTTTGGGTTGGTATGGTATGCCTGAGATGCTAAGCTCACATGTTGGGTCTCGTTGGTTTTGTTTTTGGTTCTCTGTCTGTTTGCGTTCTAGTGGGTAGTTGTGTGTGTTGGTGTTTGCGTTGGCATGTATGTTTTTGAGTGACTGGGTTGCGTTAGTTGCACATTGACTATACATAGCAGGTGGTTGTGTTTTTGCGTGGCGTTCCTGCATTTCCTTCATCTCGTTAAGTCGAAGCTTAGTTTCGTTTATCTCTAGTCGGATTGAGTCTACGCTGGCCGTGAGCTGGTTGAGTTCCGCTTGGTGTGTTTGCAGTAGTTCCTTGTGTTTCTGGGCCGTTTTTTGAGTCTTCTCGATTGCTTGTACGTGGGTTTCGCTTTGTTGGTTGACTCTGTCTTCGAGTTGCTTTGTTCGGCTGCCCAATGTTTCTAGTTTTCCGATAAAGTCTTTTATGTCCTCGACTTGTTGTTGTCGGGCTTGTTCGAACATGGGTTTGAGGATTTTTTCGAGCAAGGTGGCACTGAAGAGCGTCGCTGGTTCGAGTGCTGTTTCGTTGTTGTTGTTGTTGTTGTTGTTGTTGTTGTTGGTTGGTTCATGGGTTGTGTCGGCGTTGTCCGTTAGAGTGCTGGTGTTGACGGTTTCAGGTGTTGAGTTTGCGTCGTCATCGGGGGGTTGTTCTGTTTCCTCGTTGTTGGGCGTCTTGTTGACTACTATAGGTACCACTATAGGACAGTTATCTTTGTATATAAAATAAGGCTATTTTCATATAAATTCGTCTTACTATTAATTTCAATAAAAATATACATAATTTCATCCAAATTCAATACAAGCATTCTTAATCAATAAATAGTTCATATTTGAATTTCTCTCAAACTCTAAAAAAAAGATAACTCATCTATCTTTTGCCAAATCAACACGAAGAGACATCAAAACCCGTCTCTTGGTTTTTACTGCTGTGCTAGACTTAGTTATCTTTTTTTGAAAAAATGAAAGTCCTCTCCTGTTGCGAGTTTGATTAATTAATTTTTTTTCATAAAATTTTTTACCACTCTATATAGACCAATGACCACCCTCACCAGATTATGTGAGAAGTTTGAGAAACTCTCTATTGAAAATAAAAAAGAAACATTTTCTATTACCGATGTTAAAAAGATAATTACTGACGAAATCCAAATGATTGAAAATGCACGGGCAGGCAAGCCAAAGGATACTTTTCCATTTGGTAAATATAAAGGTAAGAAAATTCAAGATGTTGCTACCATTGACAAACCATATCTAGAATGGGTTATGAAACAGCCATGGTTTGATAAATTTACTGACATTAAAAGTGAAGTAAAAAAATATTTACAATAAAAATTAATATTTATATTATATACAAATTATGTCGGACCTCATCACCAAACAAGACTACTTGAATGAAATTGAAAAATGGAACCTTGACGGCGGCAATGTCAAAATGCCAACAATTAAATGGACTAAGCCTGACATTGTTTCTTTCTATGAGCAATACAAACCCCGCGATGAGAACGTGAAAGTAGTTATTCCATTGGAGGCCATAACGGACAAAGAAGAGAGCACACCTTTTAAGGCGACTGATTTAAAAGAGACAGGTATCACTGAAATAAAGGCTAATGTAGGAGAAGAGATAGCGACTGCTACATGTACAGAAGAAGGATGTATATTAAATAAAGCACATTGTAAAGAGTGTAAGAAAAAAAATGTGTTATCAGTTTCAATTGACGATGATAGATTTTGCGATGTGGCATGTGTGCTTTCATTTCTATAAAAAAATGAAGAAATGAATGAAGTTAGAAAAAATAATTTTATCAAGTATTTTAAAAAGTGATGTTTGAAAGACAACCCTGCGGGTCGTTTTCAAACATCGTCTTCAATTTATTTTTTTCCGATGTTTGAGAGTAAGCGAAAGTGCGTAGCACGAAGCGCAATTCTCAAATATCAAGGGTCCTCGATCCAAGTAAAAGCATACTGAATACTTATAGTCTGATTTGCAGTAGCCTGTGCTGTTATAGTTAGCCTTTCGCTTGGCAACATGTCATCTAAATCATAATCAGCAAAATTTATACTTTGAGCATCACTAGTATTCACGAATACAACAGCAATCACATTCCCGCCACTAATAGTGGCAGTAGTATCAAACGAAACTAAACTCGTATTTGTATTGTTCTCAGCATACACTGCACCTGTAAGTGTAGCATTTTTTATTACCTTAATGATTACGCTACTTTTAGTGTCAGTATTTAGAATATTTAGCCGTCTAGGATACACTATACTATAATTAGCAATAGTGTTTCCAATAATATTAGTATTATTCCTCATAGTAAAAGCATGAGTTGCTACATTTGTTGTATTTGCTGTTCTTTCATAAATAAATGGAATACCTCTTATGATTTCAGTTCCTTCAATAAAGCATCCAACACTGGCAATTCTAAGATTTTGGATTTGCGGATTAACACCAACAGCCAAAGAAGCCAAGAATGGTAAAGTAGTATTATTAAGAGATGTAGCAGTTTTGCTGTTGGCATATCGTATAGCATGGACTAGTTGAAATTGACCAGTGTTTGGATTTTCAATATAAAATGATATCTGACCAAAACCTAAGTATTGATATTTAATCTGAAATACATTACCCTTACTGAAATCAATTGCTGGTAAGTAATCGGTTCCATCCGCTTTATCTACATTCCATTGACTTTGTTTAACCTCGGTAATGACAGTGGAGTTGTTTAATTGGTATATTTTCATTACACCATTTTCTCTTGAGAAGAAAAATCCATCCGTCAAGAGGAATCACCAATATTTACATAAGATGAATATCCGCCTGCTTCATTTGTATTCCACAAAGCAGTAAATCTGACACATACCCCCATACCAGCACGATATTTAATTTTCTTTTTTGTTTCAATGAATAATCTTGAACCTCCAACTGCCTGTGTTGTTAGATATGCCATAGCACTCTTTTGCTCTAATGTAGCACTAGTAGTGCTTGTGTTCCACTTAGAGGTATTTACATTATACATAAATGTTTCTTGTATAATCGGTGTGTATTGTGATGTTGCTAATTCACCAAATGCTGTTTTTTCAACATTAGTCTCAAGATAACCATCATGCCCTACTTTTACATTTACGAAATCTCCGTCTGGATTTTGTGCGATTAAATTTCTCTGGTGGGACATTGTTCCTATATTATCAAAAAAATTAATTAACTATCAAAAATTAATTGCTATCTCGCAGGTTTAAGACATCAAAATTTCAATTCCCTTAACAAGCACACTTCGCTGAAGAATGGCGTAAGTATAATGGTTATGATTATTGGCGACAGTAGTGCCGACAAATTCATATCGTCGCTCAGTATCAAGGCTCAGACCGCTTACTTCATAGCCGTCAGTATCTTTATCGCATAGTGGGCGGTTATTGTCCCAAGTATCCACATGAAACCAGTTGTCATGATAGACATCGCTGTTTAGGATAGCACTTCCCTTCAACTTATCCTTCAAAATCATATAGTCTTCATTTTCCTTAACATCAACATCAAATTGTTGAAGTCGCGAGCCGTCAAGGGTTGTATAGTATTTTTCAACCTTAGCACCCGCTCTGTTGTCATTGTCGAAAGCAGTATTTTTATTTTCGTCGTTGTGGAATGCGGAAGTATAAATTCTTCTAATTCTCTCACCCTGTGAGCGGTTCATTTTTACTACGAAATTTTGGCTTGTTGTTGAGAGGTTCTGCTTCCAAGAGATAGGGTATTCAATCTTAAATGGGAAACCTTCTCCCGCAATCTTCTGCTGTACACCAAGGACGACATTTGGGTCAGTCTCTACGGCAAGAAACAGATTCAAGTTTGAAATAGTTGCACCAACAGCAACCTGTGCAGCACCAGTAGAAATACTACTTGCATCAGTTCCATAGAAAGTAGAGCGGTTAGTACCCTCCCACACGATTCGCAAATCCAAGATTTCATTAAAACCAATAGTCTTATCCAGTTCAAAAATAGTTCCAAAAATCATACCCAACGGAAGTTTAACTTTAATGACAGGGGTAGGCGTTCCATTACCGCCACCTTCAAAATACTTAGCCTCCTCAAAAGGAACATTAACAAGGCTATAATTTCCAGCAGTGCTATCGGCGAGAGCAGTATCATTATGACGGCGGGCATTAACAAGTGGCACTTTGTAATAACCTTGAACTGCAGCAACCACTCCAGCAGTATTGACCGCATCAGTAATTGCCTTTCTTTCCGCTACATTTCCTATCTCAACTTTTCCAGCATTACACTTTTGAAGCATAGCCCCGCTAGATACACCCGCCCCGTGGTTTTCAAGTGCCATAAATTTTTCATATTTAATTTCAGGCTTCCAAATCATCTTAGTGTAATTGCCCACGTGTTGAAGATTGCACAAATATTGACCGCTTCGGCTTCGCAGTTCAATTCTTTGTATCATAGGCAAGCAATCCATAAACATACGATTATAACCAGCAGATGCGGCAGGGGTGTAAGTAAATCGCAAGACAGACCTCGCAAGGTTCAAAGGACGAGTAGGGATTTCAAAGGTGCTTTCATTTCCTCCCGCAGTGGTGAGAACAACATCAGCCGACCCTTCACGGGCAGTAAGTTTGTTCAATTCATACTTACCAGTGAGCAGTTCCTTAGTCTGATGGACTAGTTCTCCTCCGTATTGGACAGGCATTTTTTGTTTTGTTTTTGAAGTAGTGTAAGTTGATTAATACACGAAATATATTTATAGAAAAAAAATAATTAAATCAAAAATAATTATCTAGATTTCAACAAATTGAAGAATGAATTAAATAAACTAAAATAATTAGTTTCACGATAAACCAATAATGTCATAACTATTCCCAAACCATTAAGATTTATTGCTTGGTCGTTTTCGTCCGTCAAGTAAAACCTAAACACATTATTTGAACTTGCGGATAATGTTTTCCCGTATTCACTACCAGAGCCGTCATAGATGACAGAACCAAAAGGAATTTCGTTGGCAGTGTATATTTCTTGTAGCACATGATTGTCTCCTTCCCCAACTAAATTCGATTGAAGATACAAATCTTTTCACCAGTTAGAATAATTACATTTGGAGATTTAATAAAATCATTAGCAAAGAAATATGTTGAATTTCTATCAAAACCCATTACCTCATGAATACGAGTATCACCATCAAATATAAACCGCGGTTGAATACCTCCATTATTTATTATTTGACACACTGAATGTTAATTTTCCATCTTCCGCTTCCGTGTTTGTATTGTTGCTTGAGACTACATAAGTATAATCATTCGGACTTTCTGCCGTCAATATCTCAGATAGTTTATTTTTTAAGTTGTTCATTGTGTAGTTGCCCTCTGGTATTGTAATTAAAGCCTCATACCCGTCTTCGGATAATGTAAAAGTATTATATGGAGAGGCAACTGAATAATAAGATTTCGGAACATAGATATGAAGAATTTTACAATGTGTGGGATTGTCTAGTCCCTTTATATTGATTTCGTGTGTAAAGTCGCTGTCTGTTCCCGTTATTCTATTTTTACTATTTATGTAATAGATGCTACTTGACCTACCCCCTTTGTAATCCATTGTTATATTACACAAATAATATTTCAGATAAATGTATCAAAATTACCATAACCATTCTGTGCTTTTAATTTTTCCGCTTCGTCTTCTTTTAAGTCTGTAGAGCCACTAGCAAATTTAAATCGCACTCCTTTTGCTCGCTCTAAAAGAAACCGCATTGAGTGCCATCCACATGTGTCGCTCGTATCAGATTGTTGTTTTACTTGATTGACCTTCATCAATAAATAACTATCTGGGTGGCTTTTATCTATTAGTTGTTTCATTTGTTGTTGAAAGTCTTCAGTCGGTTGATATTCAGCCAAAGGGTCATACACTTCAACACTCCTGTCTTTATCTAGACTTACCCATATAGCAATCCAATGAGACCCTGCTTGCTTGTGATTGTCCAAATTCATAATAAATCCGTATCGCTTTCTGCTTCCGGGCTTCAACTTATAGATTTCATCACTGGCTATTGCTCCGAGATACCATCCATATTTTTTCATTATGTTGTCTATTTCATAAGTCATTAGTCCCCGCCCCTCACCCTGTTGTTCGTCTGGCGGTGGCTCTGGCTGTGTTTTGTCTGGCTCAGGTTGCTGTGGTTGTGGCGTCTCCGCGACGCTCGGGGGTATGGTAGGGGGTGAAATCCCCTCCTCTGGCTCTGGTTGCTGCGGTTGTGGCTCTGGTTGCTGTGGTTGTGTCTCTAATGGCGGGGGTAGCGGTTGGGGCATTCCCTCGTCAATATTCAAATCATTTGAAACTTGTTTATCAACATTTGGGTATATCGTCATTTTGTTCGTTAGAGTATTTACAAAGTCCTTTTTATTCATTGTGTGTTTCCAATCTTTGCGGATTAAATATTTTTTTATTTTCGCTATTGAAAATACCTTATCAATTAATTCTTCTAATGTCTTCGCTCCACTACCTTTTTGCTCATTAATACCCATATAATCTTCATATCTAGCATAATCCGCTACTTTTCTTTTTACGTTTTCATTTTCATTTCCAACATCAATATTAAACCTTTTAATCATGTCAATAATCCACTTTGAAGTGTCTTTGTAATTTAATTTTTTATGTCCATCACTATCTAGTCTCTTTTTTAAAGCCTGTGCTAACTCTTTTATAGTAATGTTTGGGTGATAAGTTTTTGAAAATGCTGATATTAAAAATTGATTAATTTGTAAACGTTCAAAATGCTTACCCTTTTCTTCTGCTTTCTTTTCTTCCTTTTCAAGTTTTTCTTTATATTCTTCTGCTAACTTTTTCTGTTCCTCTAAAGATGTCGCTGTGGCTATAGCCATCTGAATATCTTGACTGGCTTTTTGTAAGTCTTTACGACTCATCTTTTTTATGAACTTATCTGTATATCCTGCTAATTTCAGTGTTTCAATATCTTTCTGCTTTTGCTTTTTTTCTTCCTCGTATTGCTCTTTCGTTTTCAATGGTGCTTCATCTCCTAAATTAGGTAATGGCGGTGCTTGTGGTGGTGCTCCTAATGGCGGTGCTTGTGGTGGTGCTCCTAATGGCGGTGCTTGTGGTTGCCCCTGCTGTGGTGGCATAATATATTGATATTGTGGTGGCGGTGGTAATGCTTGTATCCTATTTTTTCTATCTTCTTCATATTTTACATCATCTATGAGTTTTTGCTCCCTTCTTAGTTCTCTGGCTTTTTGTTCTTGTCGTTCCTTAATATCTGATAGTTCATTGCGGTGTATCCTTGCTAACTCATCCTGCCTTTCCTTAGCATCTGCCATGTCTTTTCTTTCTTGCCTCTTCTTTTCTTCTTCAGCATCCGCCTGTGCTTTTTTCTCTTTTTGGTCTATCTCATCAATCTTATCGTATTTCTCTTTTCTGAGTTTGTCTAAGTGGTCATTAATGGCGGTTCTAGTATTTTGCTCAATCTCCGACAAACTCTGGACTTTCCTTAAGTCTTCTTTTCGCTTAGGTGTCCGTCTTGTCTTTGGCCGATTTAGATATTTCATAAAAAGTTTAACAATTTGAAGTGTGCTCATATCATTTGTTTTCTTATCGAAATTAAGATAATATTTTTTACCCTTCTGGATAATATACTGCTTCCCGCTTTTATTCCTATAAACCCGCGGCGGACGGACTTTTGCCCTTTTCACATTTTTAGTCTTAGCGACCATTTGATATTTTAGAATTTCACTTCGTGCTACGCACTCTCGCTTATTCTAAAACATCGTTTTTTCATTTTAGGAAAAAATAATGGTCATCGATGTTTTATGATGACGAAGTCAGAATAAAATATCTTTAGAACTTCAAGGCGCCGCGTCCGCTTTGCTTACCATACCCCAGTCTTGATGCTACAGCACCAACACTACCAGCGTAAGGTACCCCGACACTACTTAATGCTCCCGCAGTCCTAGAGATTAACTTATTACCGCGAAGAAATTTATCAACGGCAAAGACCGTTTTCCCAACTTTTTGCCAGTTGATTTTACCACCTGCTTGTCCCTTGCCTCCTTGCTTCTTCTTGCGACCAGTCTTCTTTTTGCCTCCAGCCATGTTTGTGCTTGAGTTAATAGTTCGTTTGCCGATTGTTGGAATGACTTCAACACGAGTTGTTTTAACTACCATAAAAGATAGTGAAATATATAATACAGAAAAAATAATTATTTAAGATATTTTATTCTGACTTCTTCATCATAAAACATCGTTTTTTTTTGCTTTAATTGTTTCGATGTTTGACAATAAACGAGAGTGCGAATAGCACGAAGTGAAATTGTCAAATATCATTTAAATCTTTGTGAGAAATTTTTTCTTAACTCATCATCAACACTTGAGACATAAAGAAAATTAAATCTCTCCTTTGTTGCTTCGTGATACTTTTGAAGAAAGTAATCAAAGTCAAAAGATAAGTCTAAGTGTTTATACACGAGTTCCATTTTGTCCTGAGATTGCCCCGGAAAGATTAATAGATAATCTAACTGCTTAATGGCTTCTGGCCGTAGGTCGTTCAGATACTGGCTTGACATAATCACCTTTGATTTATAGTGTCTGTTCTTTTTTAACAAATCACTTACGGACTTGTCTCTTAATCCACTTCCTAAATCATCCAAAACAAAAACAACCTCTGGAGAAATATACTTGCTGGGTCTTTCTTTTGGTGCCTCCGAGGCGCTCTGTTTCTTTTTTTCTTCTTTTCCGAAATAAAGAAATAGTGGCTTCTCTATTTCTTCTTTGTCCTGTTTTACTTCTCCTTCGTGTTGCTCGTCATGTCTGTTCAGTTTGTCTAACTCATAATCAATGACATTAACACCATCTGATTTAAGAAAGGTATATATCGCCATCGGGTTTCCTCTGTTCTTAAAGTGCTTTACCATTGCTTTATAAATGTAGTCCTTGTGTATCGTTGAAGCAATAATGACAATGCGGGTTTTTCTGTCTGTAGTCCGTTTCAGTATTTCAAAGAGTGCTGTCGTCTTACCGCTCTTCTTACGGGCAAGCAAAAATATGTTAGCATACGGCTCATTGAATAATTTATAACCTTTTGCTTTTTTATTTCCATCACCCTCTTGTTTTACTGGCTTCACCTTGACATTATTGATTTTTTGCATTGATATTTTAGAATTGCGCTTTACTGCCCGAAGGGCGTAATCACTCTACGAGATGGTCGTGCTCCGCACTCTCTCTTATTCTAAAACATCGTTTTTTTCATTTACAAGAAATTAAATGGTTTTACGATGTTTGTTGAAGGCGTAGTCTGAAACAAATATCAGCCTAGAAACTCTAAACACACAACAATTCGCCCCGCTAAATTTCCTGTATCAATATTTCCACTGTCGGTTTCAAGGACTTTAAATGTATATTGTCCGTCAGTCCATCCTACAACACCCAAATTATAACCGAGATTTGAAATGTTTGCTGTGGTGCTGTCCGCAAATGTTCCAATAATTCCAATTCTGTCCATATAAAGAATTCTGGTTTTGGTTTCGGTCTGGTCGTTCATATAGTGGATAAATTTTACATTCATTTTGGTGGGTGTGAATGACATTTGAATATTTTTATTAAATGTTTTGCTTCCTCCAGCAAAATCATTGCTTAGAAAAATAATCTTTTGGTATTTGTGCTCCGACATTGTTTATATATTGTGTAATATATTATGTTATTAATATTATTATTTATGTGGTCTGTGTTAGGTCGGACTGCCTGCGACTTTTACTCACGGATAAGCAAAAAAAAGAATGAGAGTTGTGCTTATTGTATAAAGCAAGGGGTAGATACAGGGTTTAAGTGTGTTTTCATAAATAACGGAAATAATATGTGTCGTAGTTTTGATGAGGCTTTGCCTTTAATGTGTGCTGGCGATAGTTCTTGGTATAAAGTACATCTATACGAGTGCTCACTTCTTTGAACTAGAAGGTGAAGGAAGGCAAATGCCGATAAGCAATGTTAAAATACCGACATAAGTGTTAGCAACCTCACAAGGCAAGTTCTTTTCAGATAGCCTTACGATACAAAGGGTTATAATGGCAATAATGATACCCATTTGAAATAAGTATTTAATAAGTCGGCTGTCTGTCGGTCTGTTTTTTATACAACAACAATTCCAGTTATCTTCCAATTCGTGCTCTACTTTTTTTTCCTCAGTCTTTAGTTCTACTTCAAGAACACGAGACTTTAATTCTGGAGTTAGTTCGCCATCCATATCCATAATAGGTGGGGGTCTATGAAGTCTGGTTGTATTATTGTTTGACATTTTCTCTAATTTCTTGTAGTATATTCATGAGATTATTATTTTGCTTTCTAAATTAACTACCTTTTCTGATAATTGTTGAACGGCCTTAATTAACGGGGCTATAAACTCGGAATAACCTATACCATAACCGACATCACCACTATCAACACATTTAACATCTTCTGGATTAACACTCACGCCTTTCAATTCGTATTCTTTTCTTTGCTTTGGACACGGAACCATAATTGTTTCTTTTATAAAACCACCAAAATCTAGTATATCCATTTCTGTTAGTATTTCTTCTAATTCCTGTGCTATTAAGCCAGTCCTACATTTCTTTTTGTCATCAATCATACGATAGCAGACTGGATTTAACTTATTAATAAAATCTAAGCCTAGACATTCCTTTATATCTTCTTTTTTTCTCCTATCTGAATATTGAATTGGATTAGACAATACCCATAATTGTCCATCACTTGCTTTCAAAGATATTAAAGCAGTATTTGAACTATTCTCCCATATGAACCCACTCGTTGAAGAATTATTCACTCTAAATCTAATAGCATAAGAAGTTAATCCTCCGCCTACTCCTCCTGCTGGTGCTGTTCCTCCGCTTAATGATTTATTTGCTCCAGACTGAGACATATAAATCCCCCAGTTTGGATCGGCAACATCCCATACAAATATTCCTCTCGCATTCGTCCCGTCTGTTTGTCCTTGAATTCCTATTTTCGCTCCATTATTAGTTGTGGTTGTTAGCACCCCAGAGTATGTAATCCCCGCACTAGCCGTTATTAATCCTTTTGTCCATAAAGTCCCGTTTAATCCATTCAACGACATTAATAGTTGTTCCCCCGAATTCTCCCATACAAATCCCATCGTAGAATCATTAGCAACCCTAAACCGAAAACTATACGAACTAAAATCATTTCCAGAAACCGCCAAACCATTTGCCAAACTTCTAGTGTTTCCACCTCCGCCAGATGCTGCATAAATCCCCCAACTCGTATTAGTCGTATCCCATAGAAATATTCCTTTTGCATTTGTTCCGTCTGTTATTCCCTGAACTCCTATTTTCGCTCCACTGGCATTCGTTGCTGATGTTAGTGTGCCAGTATATGTAATCCCCGCATTTGCCGTTATTAATCCACTCGCGGTTAGTGTCGTCGTTGATATCCCCGCTGTTGAAGTAATTGTCGTTCCAGTTATTGTTCCACCATTTGTTATGTTGTTTGAGTTCATATCCAAAGCACCATAAAACCGCATACCGCCAGCATTGTTAAAACGGACAATGTCAGACGAAGCACTTTTATTATCCAAAAGTTTTGAAATATAAAGTCCCGCCCCTTTTACATCAGATGCTACATTCGTAAATACATAACCTCGTTGGTTCGCGGTTCCACTTGTAGCGGTATTTAGAGTAAATAAGAAATATTGATAATCTCCCGATGTCTGTGAAAAGAATATATCGCCTCCATTTTGGTTTAATATCCTCGCACCATTGTATGTTATATTTCCACCATTAATGATAGTTTGATTGTTAAAATCGGCATTGTTCGTTAAAGTTAGATATTTTATCACAGTGCTCGCCCCATTAAATGTTTTGCTTCCTGTTATGGTTTGGTCTGTTGATAGTTTTACATTTTGCCCGTCCAATGTGTCCGCATACCCTTTTGTCGCTCCGTCCGTTGCTAATGTTGGAGTTCCAAGGTTGGCTATTTTGCTACTATTACAATCTAGCCCCGAAGCATTTACCCAACCGACAATCGCCCCATCAATAATAAAACTTATTTTTTTCGCAGAAATTTCAAAGTTGTAATATGTTGCAGTTTTCATATCCAAACTAGCAATTGACCCAATATTACTGGTAGAATTGAAAACGATAAATGTGCCCTTTGTTGTTGAATTGATTGAATTTCCAGTTATTTCAACACCACTGCTATATGTCTTAATTCCTGCTATGGTTTGGTTTCCTGTTAGTTTCACATTTTGCCCGTCTAATGTATCCACATAACTTTTGTTTGCTCCGTCCGTTGTTGCTGATGGTGTGGCTAAGTTTGTTATTTTGTTGTTATTCAAAGATAGTGTAGTGCCAGATGCGGTTATAATTAAAGTATTACCTGAATATAACTCTACATACGAACCAGTTATTTGTATTGGATACTAAAACCGGATGTATTAATCAGAACCGGAAATGTAATAAGAATTCATCTTAAAATACATTTAATAACAAGAAATTACTTCCACGAGTAAATTCCAGTAAACCCTAATAGATAGCGTAAAAACGATGTAGTATACCGTGGGTGTTACATACCGGCCCACCCCAAGGACAATTACTTATTTTTCCTATATCACTCTATGTGTAACGGTGAATTCAAAGGGTGTTGTGGTGCTTAGTGCAGTGCCAGTAATTATTCAAACCTCTAAGTAAAGTAAGTACGAACCCTCTGGTCTAGTGCTCTTGTTAACTTGTCCACAAATTTACCGCAACGTGCATGTTTCACGGGAAATCAGTGAAAAAGCAATAGAGTGGGGGAAAAGTCAATAGTTAATCTTTTCTATTACTGATGAGTCACAAAAAGCCTCGGAACTTTGACTTGATCGTTTGAAATCATTTCTGAACGAAATCGAAAACTATTATTAATAATCATGAGCCTCAGTTAGTGCATATGTAGGTTCTAGTGGTCGGTAGAATCATTAAATATTTCGCAGCGAGTAATCTCATTCAATATTCAAGATTTTGAGGTGCTGTCTGCGCAGAATTCAATGTTTGTAGTGGGAATGGACTTTCCTGTATTAAGGTTTTCAGTTCCTATAAGCTATTGCTGTGATCTGGGTATGTTCTGAATCTTGACTAACTAGTTTTCGACCTATGTTTTCCTAGTTTTTGTTTTATACCGTACTTCTCTGCAAAAACCCTCTGGCAGAATTGCTCAACATAACATTTGAATTCATTTGTGCACTTGTGCGTAAAAATGACTGCAGAGTGCATCATGCAAACAGCATTTGTCAGTTAAAAACTGCCATACTTGCTATGTCGTCAAATGTGAAAATTGAAGTCGATAATAAGGATTTCAAATACAGGAAAGACCATGTTTTCTGATGAAAACACTTGTGTCATGCTTGCTTTTGCTTGAAACAACGTGGTTTGAACACACACTCGCTGCGAACACATGTACCTCCGACTTGAAACTGGTGCCGCGGGCCCGTAAGCAAACTCTGCATTTCACAACATAAAAATGCCATCAGTACCGGGAAAACCGGCAATACATTTTGACTTGTCGAAAATCGATGGCGAAAAAAAAGACAAGGTTAAACCAAAAAGCCCCTATCAAGCGATCCTACCTACGAAAAAATGAAAAAAAGACAGCAGCGGGTAGAGAACTGCTTTCCCAGCAAAAAACTAAAAAAGCTGCAAAAAAAAGCACAACGACAACAGGAGTAAGCCCCTTTTTCTGAACACCAATTTCTTCGAATTTTAGTGCTTGTTTTCGTTTGTTTAGTATACATACATCATATTTTCTGTGCCTGTTATGTAGGATAATGATTCATAAGGCCTCCAGAAAGGCTCAGAGAGAATTAGGTGAGTGCCTGCATGCTGTTTCTATGTGTTTTGTGTGTGTTTCTGTTTCTGTTTGTATGTTGGAACTGTGTGGGAGTAGAGTGTGTGTGTGTTGTGTGTGATCTATTTTTCTTGCATGTAACAGCTGTAATGCATATTGTATGTGTGTGTTCTTTGTTCTCCCCTACAGTTGCGGAACTGGAAGCCAAGGGTGTGGACTTGGAGCTACAGCAACGAGGACCCTCTGTCGCCATCGTTGCGGCTGGAGACGAAGTCAACATGGAGGCCACTATCACGGTCATTTCTCAATCCATTTCGTACCTACATGTTTATGTATGTCCTCTGTGCGTTTGGTTTGCATTTATTCATTGTTTTCCGCAGATACGGCTTCTTTTTCAGCACTTTTTTGCAGGTAAAGTGTCACATAACGTGCTTGTTTGTACACATTTGTGGTTGATAGGTCCCAACACCAGTGACACCTGCTCGGGGGCGCCCTAGGCAAAGCAAGGACGTGCCTTACACAACGCCAGAGAGGTCAAACAAGGTAAAGTCCTCTTGCGGCAAGGACATTTCCGACATACAAAAACACTTTTCTATTCTTTCTCCTCTCCCTTCACACATACATACCCATCCATCACTACAAATTACTCGCCATATCACCTCACCTCTTTCAGGCAGTTACTTTGTAGAGTTTCAAACTAATAAACATAAGGCTGTGCTGTCCTATGCCCCTAGAATGAGAAAGAGTTACAGCCAGGTAGATGAGAGAGGAAAACGAAACATAAGATCAGATGTTAGGATTATGCAGGATGCTTTTGCCAAACACTTAGCAGATAGGGCAGGTGAAGAAGTAGAGTTTGTAACTAAGCAGTGGTACAAGTGGGCGCGCAAAAATTACGATCTGCACTCGCACTCGCCCACCATAGGAGGTAGAAACTCCGATCCATACAAACAACTCATGTCACTCATATTATTCGCAGATGACGAGAGTATTAGTCAGGCAGTTTTAAACAAACTGAAATCACATGGCTTTTTGAACAAGGACCTTCCTTTTTCTAAATTCCAAGAAGCTAGGAAGGACCTTGGTCAAAAAGTTGAGCAGCAGCTTGACTTAAAACCTACATTTGCCGAATGCCAGCAGTTAGAGGAGGTTCCCAAAGAAGTGAAGCTGTGTCCACGTAAAGTCCTGCGGTGGGTGTGCAGCACATACGGCTTGCAAGAGCCGAATGTGGATGTTCTTCTTCAAGCTGATGGTTGCGCCATCAGCAAGAACAAGACAAGCACACTGTGGATCCTCCGGGTAATACCGGAAGATAAACAACTGCGCAGGAAGTTTAATGCCACAGACTTCATTTTTCCTTTTGCTCTCACTCCTGCTGGGGATAATTACCAATCATTAAGCTCAACCACATTTAGGGAGGACCTTAGACAGTTGCAGGAGGAGGGAGATTATTATATCACGGAAGGCGACCCCAACCCCACCACAGTTCGCCGCCAGTTCACGTTTTGGTTGGGAGGAGACTTGAAGTTTATGGCCACGGTCGCTGGACATTCATCGGGTAGTTTTAGATCAACTAACCCATGTATATACTGTCTGATCACAAAAGGCCCGCAACTTCAAGACGTCCTCACCAACCACCCCATAGTGTCCGACGCTGAGAAGTGTACACACCCAGCCATGGGTGATAGGGTCGACCTCTTCCCCTGGATACCTCTCAAGCGTCGGATACCAGACACATTACATTTCTTCATCAGGGTTCAGAACCGTTTACTAAACCATGCCATCCACGAGGCCTTGCATGGCTCCATTTGGGCCCAGGCTCGTCATGACCCTGAGTTGAAGAAGAAGATAGAGTGGGGACAAGAGAAACACTTGGAGGTGTTGGAGAGAATAAGAGGGGAGCTGAAGAGAGGGGGGATGTACTGGTGGTTTGGGGCGAAGGGTATGGAAGACAAAGAGGGCACATGCAACTTTAAGTGGAAAGAACATAATGGTTGCATGGCAAGGAAGTTGGGGGAGAAGGTGAAGGAGTATAGCATAAACTTGGGAGTGATAGTGGAAGGTGTCAAGGATTCAAAGAGAGGAGAGGAGTTGCGGAAGCTGTGGGTGGAGTGGCACATGTTGTGGTTAGGGCTTCATAAATCGGAGGGGGAAGAGGTGGTGCACATACTCAAACATCAACAAGCCATGCGCCGATTCTTTCATCGCGCTACCTTTCCACGGGGCCGGGCGCCGGATGACATAGACGCAGAGTCACCGGCAGATAGGGCAGCTAGACTGCCAATTTTATCACTGGCTTTCATAACTATCTATGTTCACATTTTGTTGATCATGCCTTTGAGCTGCTGCTTCTTACCCCTAACCTCACCCTTTCCGACTTCAACACACAAGGCATAGAGTTATACAACGGCAAGCATAAGCGAGCTCACTTCATGTGCTCGAGCCGACGCTGGACAGACGATGTCGAGTGTATGCTCCAGCACTGGAGAGCTTGTCTTAACCCTGCGCGAGATGTGTGGGAGGAGAGTAGGAAATGGGCAAGGTGTGAGGTAGGGTGCGGGGCTAGGTACAGGGTGAGTAGGCGGCTTTGGAAAAAAAAGCATGAGGAACTTTGCATGGGAGTGAATGGGTTGGAGTATGGGAGGTGGGATGAGATTTGCCCCGGTGATGTGGACGCTTGGCTCGATGAACTGAGCCAACCGGAGCCATCAGTTTTTACCGGACGCGTGCAAACTGCCTTCGCTCCTTCTCCTCCTCTTCCTCTTTCTTCTTCTGCTTCTTCTTCTCCTCTTCCTCTTTCTTCTTCTGCTTCTTCTTCTTCTCAGCCTTCTTCTTCTTCTTAGCCTTCTTCTTCTTCTTCTTCGAAGAGGAAGAAGACAGGAGGAAGGGGAAAAAAGCAGAAGAAGAAGCAGAAGCGTGTAGATGATGACGACGAGTGGATTCCTCGTACCGCTCCGCGTCTGAGCGGTGGATCATAATATTAATATTGTTATATAATATTATTAATTAATAAATCCAAGGGCCGGTTACATTATATTAATATTATTACTTAATTAACAAGTTTTCTGCTTGATCAAGTTCGTACACATGCTGAATAAGCTGCCGGTAATATTATTTTATTAATATAGCAAGTGGTGTGTTAGTATGTATAACAACTACATGCATTATTTTAATATTAATAATGTCTGCAATTTTTAATGTGTGACCGTATTAATAATGTGTAACATTATGTTTCAAAACCGGTTTTATGCTTCAAATAGTTCGTACACATGCTGAATAAGCTGCCGGTAATATTATTTCATTAATATAGCAAGTGGTGTGTGAGTATGTATAACAACTACATGCATTATTTTAATATTAATAATGTGTGACATTTTTAGTGTAATATTAATAATGTGTAACATTATGTTTCAAAACCGGTTTTATGCTTCAAATAGTTCGTACACATGCTGAATAAGCTGTAGGTAATATTATTTTATTAATATAGCAAGTGGTGTGTGAGTATGTATAACAACTACATGCTTATTTTATTGAATAGTGTTACATGTCGAGTGACACGACTACCTTGACTGACATCAAACGAGACACAAAACTTCGCGTATTAGCGAACCTAAAGTGCTCAAACGGCTGACGGTGGAAATGTCCTTCCAGTATCGTCATGATAGCAGTAGGTACTTTGTTAGTACGGGGTCGAAACCCGGAAGCAGTAAATTATGTCATCTACATCTACCCACACTGCCTCCCCCTTCCTTTTCCAAGTCAGATCTAACTTGTATATTTTTTCTTTGAATTGGGTCTTTACTTTTTTGGCTGGGTAGTGTTTTTTGTGAAGGCTTTCATTCATGGTTAACACCTTGGGATCGGGCCAGCACAGGAGCTTGTGTGCCGGGACTTCGTTGAGGGCAGCTGCACAGACAGACTTCCATCGCTCGTCCGCTTCGTCTGCCAGCTCATAAAAAGGAGGTGATTGCCCTCTTGAACCGCCACAGTCCAAGCTTTATGAGACGCCAGGTCTTGCCAGCTTGCTTTATCGATATCATTACCTCTGGGTGGCCTCTGACTTGGAACGAACCTTTCCTCCTCCTCTACGGTCACAAGTGCAAATGGCGCTGACTCTAGCTTCACCTTCAATAACCTGCCGTGTGGAGCAGGGACGTGTTGAGTGAAAAAAGAAAGGGGAACTGCAGACACTCTTGCCAACTGCTCTGGTTTTACTTCCCCAATCAACCTTGTTCCCTTATTCTCCAGTGTCCCGTTTCTTGCAAAGAAAGTGGAAAACCATTGTTTGCTGACGGTAACTGGAAAAGGGGAGAGGATCCTGGCTTTGGAGCCAGCATCCCCATCCTCTCCATACACAAAAGGGGCCTGTAACAGACGGCGAACACAAAAAGAGAGCAAATCCTCAGGTGTCTCATCCTGTTCGAAGAGGTTAGCCTACGACAACAACAGACATACAGACAGTGTGTTAATGTATTAGTAAATACTATGTATGTATGTATGTATGTATGTATGTATTATTATTATTATTATTATTATTATTATTATTATTATTATTATTTTACTATATCTGAGGCGTACTGATGCAGCTAATGGCACATCCTCAACGGACATAAGCCTCCAATACCCTTGTTCGAGGTCCTCCACCCCCCCGTGTCAGTCTCTCGCCTGATGATCGGGGCCACCGATGGAGCTCCTGAGGGCAAGACTGCACTAAGCCGAGGTTATTCCGCAGTCCCAGCAACCTCTTGCAAGACGTCACCGAATGTGCAAGTGCATACACCAAGCGCGGTTGCTAGAGCTGCCTCGAAACCCCACCCATAACAATCTGGTGTCTGCTGGGTCCTGGGCTATCAACCAGCATATGCGGAGTTTAAGATCTTTTACGCGCGCAACGACCCTCCTCCCCAGCATCTACCACCAAAGGGTTATGAGTTGGCGTCACAGTTTAACGCCTTGAGGCCATTGGGCTGGAACTCTGTTTAGCAAGTGTGACTAGGTTTTTTCATCGGGATTTCCCTCAAATATGTCACAGTCAACACTCCAAGGCAGATTTACTATATCTGAGGCGTACTGATGCAGCTAATGGCACATCCTCAACGGACATAAGCCTCCAATACCCTTGTTCGAGGTCCTCCACCCCCCCGTGTCAGTCTCTTGCCTGATGATCGGGGCCACCGATGGAGCTCCTGAGGGCAAGACTGCACTAAGCCGAGGTTATTCCGCAGTCCCAGCAACCTCTTGCAAGACGTCACCGAATGTGCAAGTGCATACACCAAGCGCGGTTGCTAGAGCTGCCTCGAAACCCCACCCATAACAATCTGGTGTCTGCTGGGTCCTGGGCTATCAACCAGCATATGCGGAGTTTAAGATCTTTTACGCGCGCAACGACCCTCCTCCCCAGCATCTACCACCAAAGGGTTATGAGTTGGCGTCACAGTTTAACGCCTTGAGGCCATTGGGCTGGAACTCTGTTTAGCAAGTGTGACTAGGTTTTTTCATCGGGATTTCCCTCAAATATGTCACAGTCAACACTCCAATATTATTATTATTATTATTATTATTATTATTATTATTATGGACACCGTGATAGCCCAGTGGTCAAGTTCTACCATCTGGGCCCTGTCGCCAGTTCGATTCCCGTCGGTGCCACCAGTATTTTCATTGAACATACCGGTCTATTTCTGGACCAGTATTTTCATTGAACATACCGGCCCGTCTGGAAGTGTTGGAACTGCCCTTGCGGGGGTGTCATTAGAGCTTATCGTCAATTCTTCGTACTCCCCTCACGGGTGAGACGATGGAGGCGCATGTGCAGAAATGCATCAGCCATTGACAGAGAAGCACTATTATTATAATTATTATTATTATTATTATTATTATTATTATTATTATTATTAATGGACACCGTGATAGCCCAGTGGTCAAGTTCTACCATCTGGGCCCTGTCGCCAGTTCGATTCCCGTCGGTGCCACCAGTATTTTCATTGAACATACCGATCCGTCTGGACCAGTATTTTCATTGAACATACCGGCCCGTCTGGAAGTGTTGGAACTGCCCTTGCGGGGGTGTCATTAGAGCTTATCGTCAATTCTTCGTACTCCCCTCACGGGTGAGACGATGGAGGCGCATGGGCAGAAATGCATCAGCCATTGACAGAGAAGCACTATTATTATTATTATTGTTGTTGTTGTTGTTATTTTTATTATTATTATTATTATTATTATTATTATTATTATTATTATCATGTCCGACAGGATCAAAGGCCAATTGACTGATAAGTCTATTATTATTATTATTATTATTATTATCATTTTGGGGGGCACCAATACATGGTTGGGTGTCACCGCCACACGGCGGGGTTGGGGCCGTTGGCAGCTTGTTATGAGGGGTACATAATCAGTGCTCCACTGATTCATGAGACGGAAACTTTTACTGAGAGAAGCTCTCTCACCACGCTCACGGCTCTTGGCTCGGGGTGGCCTCTGGTATCACTCGGGGTGCGGGGGGTGGGGGTTATCTGAGGGAGGGGGTTGGGCTCAGTGGGTCACTGGACAGGTTGGTTAACTAAACTACTGTCGGTATGAGTGGGAATGAAGGCGACAGGCTCCACACATTTCCACAAGCCTTGAAATCACTCAACTGCCACACTAGCGACTGCCTGGACGCGGGGCTCCTGACTCACCCTCTCTCCCAGAACCCCTCGTGCTCACTTTGCGGATGCCATGGGGATGCTCTGGCGGAGGGTCGGGACGTGTTGGGTGCATGTGACCGGGCCTGTCACTTAGTGTTCTCGGTAGATGACTCATTTGTAGCTTCTATCGGACGCAGGGTGGCTTGCCACACACCTCAATGATGCATAGTACGTCACGTCTCTGGCCTGGTTACGGGGGCGGGTAGCTGAGGCGGGTTCCTGAAGGCTGGTTACGGAAGCTATGTTATTGTTGTTGGGTTCCTGGCTATGTTATTGTTGTTGGGTTCCTGGCTGCTATGTTATTGTTGTTGGGTTCCTGGCTGCTATGTTATTGTTGTTGGGTTCCTGGCTGCTATGTTATTGTTGTTGGGTTCCTGGCGGCGTACATGTTTATGCTTTTTTAAGGGTTGAGCTTTAAATAACCCCACTCGGGTCTTCTTTTATCGAGCTCACCACTCGGTGGATGGAGGCCTGGGGTAGACTTATACGATGTTTTTGATGCTAGGTTCCGTCTCCAGGGATTCGACTGGCATCGCTGCTTTGCCTCACCGCACTGCCTCACCCACACATCCACGCTGGCACACTGTTTCTCCTCTTGCTCTTGTACCTATGTCGCACACAGCTATGAGCTCATGCCGATGAGTGGTTGTGACGAGGTGCACCCAGCTGGATTGCGGGCGAGCCACGGCGGCCTCGCTCTCGCTCGCTCTCTCTCTCTCTCTCTCTCTCTCTCTCTCTCTCTCTCTCTTTTTTTTTTTTTTTTTTTTTTTTTTTTTTTTTTTTTTTTTTTTTTTTTTTTTTTTGGTTGTTGCTTTGCTTTGCTTTGCTTTGGGCGAGGCCTAGCTTCCACATGGGCGGGCTGAGCCTATGAGGGGCGCACGATAAGCGTTCCATTGATTTATGAGACGGGTCCCAATTACTGAGAGTAACTCATGTGAGTTGCTCATCATACTCATGGCTCTTGGCTCGGGGTGGCCTCTGGAATCACAAGGGGTGGGCACTGGGGGAGGGGGTTGTGTTCAGAGGGTCACCGCGAAGGATGGTCAACCAAACTACTGTCGGTCGGAGTTTGTACGAAGGCGAGAGGCCCTACACCTTACCACAAGCCTTGAAACGACTAAATGACCAAAGTAACGACGGACCGGAGCGGGGCTCCTGGCTCACCCTCTCTCTCAGCACTCTTCGTGCTCATCCTGCGGATGCCATGGGGTTGCTCTGGCGGAGGGTTATGGGGTGGTGGGTACACGTGCACGGGCCTGTCACTCTGTGCTCTCGGTAGATGACTCACTTGCAGCGTTTATCGGACGCAGGGTGGTTTGCCACGACACCTACCTCGATGATGCACAGCGGGTCTGCCTCGTGCCTGGTTACGGATGCAGGTGAGTGTTTGTGTGTATTCCTATACATACGTACACGTATGCTTTTTAAGGGTTGAGCTTTAAATAACCCCACCTGGGTCCTCATTTATCGAGTTTACAACTCGATCAATGCGGCACCGGGGTCCCATACCACTTATGTCAGGTTCTTATGCGAAGAGCGCGGCCGCTAGTGCTGGCCCTATGGGTCAAGGCGGTAATCCTTCAGGTTTAGACGTTCCCCGTGGGAGTGCGCCTGCGGGTGGCGATGGCTACTCGGCCGGGGTGGGGTGGTCGAGTGCTCGCGTACCTGACGGGCAACCTGAATCACGTAGAGCCAGCAATCCTGCTGCATCTCGATCACCCTCCCCAACCTCGGAAGAGAAGTCACGTCCGGAAAGGTCTGGTCACGGCGTGTGGCAAGCGGTACCGCCACCGAGGAGGTGGCGGAGGAAGGTACGAAATGAGCTGGATAAGAGATGTTGCATAGTATGGGGGCTATCGCATGTCTCTCAGACAGTGGTCATGGCGCGAGAGCTCCGAATTCTCGGTCTCGGGGAAGTCGAGGTGGAATTCGCGGGCAGAGGTAGTGGGCGACATTTGCGGATTAAATGTGCGTCTTGTGAGGAGGCGGAGAAGATGGTGCGGCTGCTGCGGGAGCGTAAGTTCTTCACGGGAAAGGTTCACGTTGCGACGGGTAGGACTTTCCGGGAAAGAGAGAAGCAGCGGGCTGCACGGGGGGGTGCCCAGTATGTAGAGATGCAGAGGGAGCTTCGCAAGCAGGGATTTGGCTACTGGGTGCTCGACGTGGAAGTCGACGAGCCCCAGGGCGAAGCCTCAAGCGGTGAATCTCCCTTGGCGGAGTGGGGCGGGATGCGGGAGCTGGAGGAGCTGGGGCGGAGGGTGCAAGATGGGCCGTGGAGGGTGGCGGAGGGCTCCAGGCGGGCTCAACCGAAGCGCAGGCATCGGCATCAGCTTCGTTCTTCCCAATTTGTGAAAGGCTTCCCACTGAGGGTGGCCTCACATAATTGGCAAGGCAAAGTGGGTGCGGATAGCCCAGGCTTTGGGGAATGGCCGGAGCACTACAAGGAGCGAGGCTGGGTGATCGTCGGAGTCCAGGAGCACAACCTATCGTCGCAGAAGGTGGAGAAGCTCCAAGTCGACGGCTTCGCAGTCCTCGGCAAAGCGGCTGCAACTGGTGCGGGCTCGCGTCTCTTGGGGGGGGTCTTGACGTTGGTGGCCAACTATCTGGCACCGTGCGCTACCATTGTACAGGCGCCTGTTCCACACCCACAGCAATTGTGGGTGAGGCTGTCGTCTGGGAGCGCGACGGCGTCGGATGTGTTCGTCGGTAACGGCTACTTCCCCAAGAAAATCAACGAGAGGAATCTATTGCAGCCTATGAGGCGTGGCAGGCGGCCGTCTCCTACTTCGCCACCAAAGGTCATGTGGTTACGGTTGGTGATGCTAATGCTAAGCTGGGGCCCGCCAGAATAGCGCGGGAGGAGGGAGTGGTGGGCCTCTTTGGCGAGATAGATGGGAGGGGTAGAGGGGTTAGGAGTGAGAATGGTGAGTTGCTGGCTGCGATGCTTGTTGCCACGGGGTTGCGCAATCTCAGTGGGTTTTCGCAACCACGGGGGGACAAATATTGGTGGTCTAGGCAGGAAAATGTAGGTGGACGAAGGCATCTGCTGGATTACATCTGCGTCTCTTCCGAGCTGGCGGAGGAGGCAAGCTTCGGCGTCGACGAGGTAGACCTTGATACCGACCACAAAGCTGTGTGGGCGGAACTGGTTTGGGGGGGACAGCCACCCCCAAAAAGCAGGTTAAGAGGTACAAAGCATTCAAGGCAGAGCGCTTGATAGGCAGGGTAGTTGAGGGTAAGGAGAGTGAGCTGTCTAAGCTTAGGTTGAAGTACGACGAGACCTTTGCAGCTGGTATATCGGGGCTGTTGCCAGATGGCCTCCCAGATCTATCAGCAGTGGAGGACCCGGATGAGCTTCAGCAGGAGGTAGATAGGGTCGCTAGCTTAGTGGTCCGAGCTTTCACGGGCGCAGCCGTGAAGGTCTTGGGAGTTCGGGTGATTAGGCCAGGGTTTACTAATGCATGGTTTGATGAGAGTCTTAGGGAAGCGATTGCGCGACGGAGAGAGGCATACGGCCTCTGGCGAAGAAATGAGGCCAACCGAGAGGCCTGGCAAAGATATAAAGAAGCGAGGAAGGCGGTCAGAAGGTTATGCAAGGAGAAGAAGGAGCAAGCGTGGAAGCGGGTCCAGAATGACACCGCTGCCATTTTCAGGAGCGCTACCATGGCCACGTACTGGAAGCTGTCAAAGCGTTTGGGCGGGGTTCGGCGGTCGAACGCTTCTGCTCCTGTTCGGAAGCCCGATGGCACTCTGGCATGCACACTCCGGGAAAAACTACAAGAATGGGAAGAATACCGCCGACGTATGGTGGTCCCCAAAGAAAACCAGTTTTTGGAGGATGCATGTGCAGAGGAAGTCGGTTCTGATGAGGAAGCAGCGCGGATTGAGCCCGAGCGGAAGGCCCGCGAAACCTTCCAGTATAACGACAACCTGCGCGACCAATTCGAGGCCATGGCGCAAGCCGAGGAGATCCGGACTGAGACGGGCCCGCTGGACTATGATTACACCGAGAAGGAAGTGGAGCTCTGCCAGGAAAATCTCCAGAATCACAAAGCGTGCTCACCGGATAAGATCAAGAACGAGATGCTCAAGTACGGAGGCACGCGGATTGTGAGCTTTCTGGTGCGCTTCTTCAACTGGTTGAAATCGTGCGAATACACCCCCAGCGACTGGGGCAAAGCGATTATCGTCAACATCCCAAAAGGAGGCGACCCAACCGATCCGGAAAATTGGAGAGACATCGCGATTCTGAGCTGTCTGGGTAAGATGTATCTGTCCCTTATGGCGGCGAGGCTTACGGCTTTCATCGATCAGCCGGGCAGGCTTCGCCCAGAGCAGGGTGGGTTCCGGCCAAAACGTAGTACGGGGGACCAGATTTTTGTCTTTAAGGAGCGTCTGCGCCTTAGACAACAACACAAGCTGGCCTCCGTTCTTTCGTTTTGTTCGTGGATCTGAGAAAGGCATTCCCTACGGTTTGGCGGGCCGGGTTGTTTCAGAGGCTAACCCAGATGGGGGTACAGGGCAAGTTCTATCGCATTCTGCGGCGTTTTTACCGAAGAACGTCATCGCGAGTGCTAGTCGATGGCGAACTCACTGGTGAAGTGCTGGAAGAGATGGGAGTTCAGCAAGGGTCGCCGTTGTCACCGTCGCTGTTCAACGTCTTCATGGATGAGCTAACGGTCCGAATCGCGAAAGAGTTGGAGATCGAGGACCTCAACCGCATCGAAGACATACGGACCCTGCTTTACGCCGACGACGTTGCGGTAATTGCGCATAGTGTCACGGAGCTTCAACAGATTGTAAATGTCGTGGCGACATTCGTGGAGGACTATCGGCTTGAAATCAACCTGAAACCGGGCAAGACGGAAGTCATGCCGATATACGGGCACGCCAAGTCAAAAAAGTCGCCCCCATGCGTGAGGTTCCGGGGCAAGGTTCTCAACGTCACCGACCACTACAAATACCTGGGAGTTCTGCTCACGGACACCCTCTCCGATAAACCGCAAGCGAAGCGGGCGGCGGAAATCACTGTAGCGGGAACGGCTGCCTGCTACCCCCTCTGGATTGCCCATGAAGTTCCAGCGCGTCTTCGGCTGATGAATTGGCAGCAAATGGTTGGCGCAAAGTTGCTTTACGCATCGGCTTTTTGGGATCTGCCGGGCGCCAACAAGCTGAGTAAGCTGGAGGGCGCGTTGGTAGCGCCCCTGCGGGTCATCTTGGGTGTTGGTACGCGCACAAGCGGCTGCATCACCAGGGGTTTAGGCCGCACGCCGAGTTTTAGCATCCTTGCCAAGGCGGCCCGGCTTCGGTTCCTAGGGCGCATCGAGTTACTGGGCAACACAGTGCTAACACGCAGGCTTTACAACACGGGTCGGTGCAAATGGAAGGAAGATACGGAAAATTTGATCTTAGCAGATCACAGGCTGCGGGAGGGCTTGGATGCGCTCAAGCGGGTCGTGAACGAAGATGGCACGGTAGATGATAAGGACTGGCGGGCCGCTCTGGCGAACTGGAACGAGGTGGTAAATCAATGGTCTGTCCGGCAGGAAGTAGCTGGCTGGGAGCGGCAGGCTAAGCCCTCTGATGGGCTTAGGGTGCTGCTTAGCCAGATGTCTTCCCGCTCTGCTTTCCCACGTTGGCGGGCGCTGGAGGGGGGAAGTCACAACCTTATCAGAAGGCGATTGTTGAGCTGCAACAATCGCCTTCGCCTCTACCGATCCAAATTTGGCTCATGCTCGCCGGACTGCTCAAGCTGTTTCGCCTTGTGTGACACTGAGGTTAACGAGTCGTTACGTCACTTCCTGCTGCATTGCCCAACGTTTGCGAGCTCTCGTGAGGCACTGTTTAAGTTTATCGATGAGGCGCAAGCCCGGCAGCCCCTCATGCTGAATCGAGGAGGGCTTTATCACAGGGAACTGCGGGAGGCAGAGGAGGAGATGAGGCTCTTCAAAGAGGAATGGCTGAAGGGGGAGGATGAAAAGATGGCGGCGATGCTCGGCGTTTTGTTTATCCCTGTCCCAGAAGAGGTGGAGGAGGAGTTAGCAAGGTTTGTTGCCACCATCTGGAAGGAGTGGGAGGAGTTGGAGGCGCAGACCAGGGAGGCAGAGGGGGCGGAGGAGGAGGAGGTGATCGACCTCACGGTCGTTCAGGAGGTGGGTAGAAGGAGGGGAAGGCCTAGTCAGGTAGAATGTCTGGCTAGATCTGTTGTAGGTGGAGGTCAGCGCAGCGTCGCGGACTTCTTCTCGGCAGATAACTCCTCTCACTCCTTGCACCCACTTGCACATGCACAGCACGCTCATTTGCACATTGCACTGCCAGTCGAGTCTTTGGAGCGGAGCCGCGTCACCGAACGGTCCCGTGCTACCAATGGAGGCACATGTCCGACAGGATCAAAGGCCAATTGACTGATAAGTCTATTATTATTATTATTATTACTATTTGTCACGTGATGTATGTATGTATGCATGTATGTGTGTATTTACCTCTTCTTGCTTCACAATCTTTTTCTTCCTGGGTTCTCTCTTTTCTTCTTCCTTCTGCCAAGGTGTTGGAGCATTTCTAGGTCTCTTTCTTATTTCACATATCCCTACGCTCTCTGTCTCTAACTCCTTCAGCTCCAACACCTCAGCAATAATGAGCTCTCTCCATGTTTTGATTGTCTTGCCCTATCACCACACCAATGAGACACCGAGAGGAGAGAAACAAAAACGAAAACAACCTCAGCATCTTTCAGATTGGACCTTGGAGGCAAGGCCTTTTGGCCGCGCTGAGAAATCAGCCAGCTTTCCAGGGCTGGGAGAGACCACTCCATCCAGTGTTTTCCCTTGGATGGGTGTGGCAATATCTCAACGCTCTCCTCGGGAGGCTGCTCAGGAGGCAGCTCTCCCTCACCAACCTCCCGTTTGCTCAGTCAAATCCTTGTCGTTAGGCAAGCGGATCGACGCTGATTCCAATTTTTCTAATGGTGATAGTGCCACCGTTCACCAAATTTTTCAGGACTCTTTTTCCAACTTGTTTGCTGCAACTTTGAAGTCATCGTTTGCAGTCAATTCTATATATTTTTTAATGATTCCTTCACGAAACATTAAAAAGGATATTCATACTACAACTTAGTATCGTTTTAATCTATTAAATCTTAATTTAGCGTTCTAAATATTTTTTTGTATTCTACCGACCACTTTTACTAGGCAGAGAGTGTGTCGTTCCAAATTCCAAAATTTATGAGTTCGAAAAAGGCATAGGGACTCCAAATGTATTAAGACCGGAGGTCTTACCCTTACGAGCTCAATAATAAAAAGGAATTTAATAATAACGTTGAACACAACTGGTTCAGAACTAACCTCCACTTCTAAAGTAGAAAGGGAAGTCAAGTCTGAACCCAAACAACAAGTCAGAGGGGAAAACCGTTAAAAACGGAGTGTCCCTTGGACAGGGTCAACTGACACGTTTCGTTACGTCCGTAACCTGCACAAATGCCAAAACATACCCCAAACAACAACCCATAAGTGCAATTTCCCTTATTTAGCCATAAATTCCCAGTCACGGGAAAAAAAAGGCCAAATTTCACGGAATTTCCGTGACCTTTTTCCAAAACTTCAAACGGTTGCTACATATGATGTAGAAGGATCGGGTCAACGCTATTAATGGGAGATTATTCAATATGGATGCTACATAATCATGTAATCTGCATCCTGAAAACCTTCTCCACTCCGGTAAACGGTTACGTGTTAGATGTAGGTTTTAAGGTCCTATGAAATCCAAGCATCCCAGCTTTCTTCTCATATTCCATATCCTAAAACCACGTTAAAACCGGATGTATTAATCAGAACCGGAAATGTAATAAGAATTCATCTTAAAATACATTTAATAACAAGAAATTACTTCCACAAGTAAATTCCAGTAAACACTAATAGATAGCGTAAAAATGATGTAGTATACCGTGGGTGTTACATACCGGCCCACCCCAAGGACAATTACTTATTTTTCCTATATCACTCTATGTGTAACGGTGAATTCAAAGGGTGTTGTGGTGCTTAGTGCAGTGCCAGTAATTATTCAAACCTCTAAGTAAAGTAAGTACGAACCCTCTGGTCTAGTGCTCTTGTTAACTTGTCCACAAATTTACCGCAACGTGCATGTTTCACGGGAAATCAGTGAAAAAGCAATAGAGTGGGGGAAAAGTCAATAGTTAATCTTTTCTATTACTGATGAGTCACAAAAAGCCTCGGAACTTTGACTTGATCGTTTGAAATCATTTCTGAACGAAATCGAAAACTATTATTAATAATCATGAGCCTCAGTTAGTGAAGTCGAAACGTCGTGCAGTGGCAGAACAGAATCTAACAGGCAGGTCAAAAACAGTGAAAAGTCAACTGCCGGTAGTGATTTTGGCCGAGCGGTCGTTAAAAAAGTGCTTAGTCTGATAAGGTGAAGCCTGGGTAGGACAGAGAAAAAAAGAAGCGTGACCTGGGAAAGGGACAGGAAGAGATGAAAGAGCATCGGAGACTCTGAGGATCTTGAGAAGGCTTCAAACTTCGGACGAAACTTGTCAGTGTCACTATTCACACTGTCACAGTCACCTCAGGCCGACTCGACTGATCAGTGAATGTTACCGATATTAATAACCGATATTGAAGCAGGTACTTACTTAGTAACTTTACTATGAAAGAAATCGGGGAGCAGTAGCGGCTTACTTGACATAAATGCAGTGATTCAGTATCTATCACTTAGTGCAAAGCTTACTGTATATAAAATTGATGGTACCGTCGGTGAATACTCGATATTCATTACTAGGCTATTGTAATGCCGCGGCGTGCATATTGTCGTACTGCTGCCATTGTTGTTGATTTGTTGCCAACTTTGTTGTTGTTGATGCTGTTGCTGTTGTTGTTGTTGTTGTTGTTGTTTTGTTGTTTTGTTGTTGCTATTGTTGTCAGTTGTTGTTGTTGTTGTTGTTATCATTATTATTATTATTATTATTATTATTATTGACACCGTGATAGCCCAGTGGTCAAGTTCTACCATCTGGGCCCTGTCGCCAGTTCGATTCCCGTCGGTGCCACCAGTATTTTCATTGAACATACCGGTCTATTTCTGGACCAGTATTTTCATTGAACATACCGGCCCGTCTGGAAGTGTTGGACCTGCCCTTGCGGGGGTGTCATTAGAGCTTATCGTCAATTCTTCGTACTCCCCTCACGGGTGAGACGATGGAGGCGCATGTGCAGAAATGCATCAGCCATTGACAGAGAAGCACTATTATTATTATTATTATTATTATTATTATTATTATTATTTTGGACACCGTGATAGCCCAGTGGTCAAGTTCTACCATCTGGGCCCTGTCGCCAGTTCGATTCCCGTCGGTGCCACCAGTATTTTCATTGAACATACCGATCCGTCTGGACCAGTATTTTCATTGAACATACCGGCCCGTCTGGAAGTGTTGGAACTGCCCTTGCGGGGGTGTCATTAGAGCTTATCGTCAATTCTTCGTACTCCCCTCACGGGTGAGACGATGGAGGCGCATGTGCAGAAATGCATCAGCCATTGACAGAGAAGCACTATTATTATTATTATTATTATTATTATTGTTATTATTATTGTTATTGTTATTATTATTGTTATTATTATTGTTGTTATTGGACACCGTGATAGCCCAGTGGTCAAGTTCTACCATCTGGGCCCTGTCGCCAGTTCGATTCCCGTCGGTGCCACCAGTATTTTCATTGAACATACCGCTCCGTCTGGACCAGTATTTTCATTGAACATACCGGTCCGTCTGGAAGTGTTGGAACTGCCCTTGCGGGGGTGTCATTAGAGCTTATCGTCAATTCTTCGTACTCCCCTCACGGGTGAGACGATGGAGGCGCATGTGCAGAAATGCATCAGCCATTGACAGAGAAGCACTATTATTGTTGTTATTATTATTATTATTATTATTATTATTGTTGTTGTTGTTGTTGTTGTTATTGTTGTTATTATTATTATTATTATTATTATTATTATTATTATTATTATTATTATTATTATTATTGTTATTATTATTATTATTATTGGACACCGTGATAGCCCAGTGGTCAAGTTCTACCATCTGGGCCCTGTCGCCAGTTCGATTCTCGTCGGTGCCACCAGTATTTTGATTGAACATACCGGTCTATTTCTGGACCAGTATTTTCATTGAACATACCGGTCTATCTGACCAGTATTTTCATTGAACATACCGGCCCGTCTGGAAGTGTTGGAACTGCCCTTGCGGGGGTGTCATTAGAGCTTATCGTCAATTCTTCGTACATCGTTGTCGTTGTTGTTGTTATGGACGAGGACGAGGCCACACTTGTCTGCCATTCACAGTCACAATGCCGTTATTATTACTCGTGCTTACGGGAGCGCCTGGCGGAACACGGAAAACCTAAGCACGGCAGAAACAATATCCCGATGATTACTATTATTATTATTATTATTATTATTATTATTATTATTAGGGAGTACATAGGCCATCGGTCCTTTCCATGGGCTGATTGGTATAAAGCTCCTAGAGTAATGTTCTATGCCGTCACTTCCTTTATTCCACCGATTGGTGTGGAGACTTTCCTTATGGAATGGAGGACTGGATGCACATGGCCTTTTGGCTCAGCAATTGGCAGGAGATACACTATTATTATTATTATTATTATTATTATTATTATTATTTGGACACCGTGATAGCCCAGTGGTCAAGTTCTACCATCTGGGCCCTGTCGCCAGTTCGATTCCCGTCGGTGCCACCAGTATTTTCATTGAACATACCGGTCCGTCTGGAAGTGTTGGAACTGCCCTTGCGGGGGTGTCATTAGAGCCTATCGTCAATTCTTCGTACTCCCCTCACGGGTGAGACGATGGAGGCGCATGTGCAGATTTGCATCAGCCATTGACAGAGAAGCACTATTATTATTACTATTATTATTATTATTATTCAGCCCAATGGCCTCAAGGCGTTAAACTGTGACGCCAACTCATAACCCTTTGGTGGTAGATGCTGGGGAGGAGGGTCGTTGCGCGCGTAAAAGATCTTAAACTCCGCATATGCTGGTTGATAGCCCAGGACCCAGCAGACACCAGATTGTTATGGGTGGGGTTTCGAGGCAGCTCTAGCAACCGCGCTTGGTGTATGCACTTGCACATTCGGTGACGTCTTGCAAGAGGTTGCTGGGACTGCGGAATAACCTCGGCTTAGTGCAGTCTTGCCCTCAGGAGCTCCATCGGTGGCCCCGATCATCAGGCGAGAGACTGACACGGGGGGGTGGAGGACCTCGAACAAGGGTATTGGAGGCTTATGTCCGTTGAGGATATGCCATTAGCTGCATCAGTACGCCTCAGATATAGTATTATTATTATTATTATTATCCCTGAAAGGTGTTGGTGAAGGGGGTGGGGGTTTGGGGGGAGGGGGAAAATGAAAATTGTGTACCCCCCCACCCCCCCCCCCCATTTCCGCACCCCTGTCGGAATATATCATGGTTTGTCGGAACGAGGAGGATTTCGGAGCTCATATTTGCAGGTGGTTAGCTACAAACTCGATCTTGATGCTGTAATAATTTTTTTGAAATTCACGCAAATATTTGCGTTAGGGCAGTGTCCTGAATGCAAAAATTCCTTTTTTTTTCGCACCCCAATCGGAATAAATCATGGTTTGTATGAACCAGGAGGAGTTGGGAGCTCATATTGACAGGGTGGCTAGCCCCAGAATCGATGTTGATGCTGATATAATTTCTTTGGAATTCACGCAAATATTTGCGTTAGGGGAGTGTCCTGCATGCCAAATTTCCTTGTTTTTTTAGCCTTTTTTTTGCACCCCCATCGGAATAAATCATGGTTTGTGTGAAGCAGGAGGAGTTGGGAGCTCATATTTGCAGGGTGGCTAGCTCCAGACTCGATCTTGATGCTGAATTTTTTTTTTTGGAATTCACGCAAAGATTTGCGTTAGGGGAGTGTCCTGATTGCCGAAATTCCTTGTTTTTTGGCAGTACTTGCCGGCGCCTCCGGCCATTGAACGTACCCTGTCTCGACGGGGCAGGGGGGGTCCGGGGGGCCCTCCCCCCGGGAACCCCAGCCCTGCGATTGTACGTACCCGTTCTGGTCGCGGGTGGCACCCACACCTGAAAATTGAGGCTTTTTGCCACCAGGCGCCCTTTGCGGCATCCCCGGCAATTCAACGTACCCTGTCGAAGGGAAAGGGGGGGTCCGGGGGAGCCCTGCGATTGTACGTACCCGTTCTGGTCGCGGGCACTCACACCTAAAAATTGAGGTTTTTTGCCACCAGGCGCCCTTTGCGGCACCTCCGGCAATTCAACGTACCCTATCGAAGGGAAAGGGGGCCGGGGGCCCTCCAAAAAGTGATAAGAAGTGGGGCTGGCGGGGTTTGGTGCGTTCGCGCACCGGTAAACCATCCTTTCAGGTGTTGGCGCAGCCCCTAGTTATTATTATTATCCCTGAAAGGTGTTGGTCAAGGGGGTGGGGGGTTTGGGGGGAGGGGAAAATGAAAATTGTGTACCCCCCAACCCCCCCCCCCCAAATCGGCACCCCTGTCCCTATAAATCATGGTTTGTGGGAACCAGGAGCTCATGTTGGCAGGGTGGTTAGCCCCAGACTCGATCTTGATGCTGGTATAATTTTTTTGGAATTCACGCAAATATTTGCGTTAGGCAGTGTCCTGAATGCAAAAATTCCTGGTTTTTTTGGCCTTTTTTTGCACCCCCCCATCCCTATAAATCATGGTTTGTGTGAACCACGAGGAGTTGGGAGCTCATATTGGCAGGGTGGTTAGCCCCAGACTCGATGTTGATGCTGGTATAATTTTTTGGAATTCACGCAAATATTTGCGTTAGGGGAGTGTCCTGAATGCCAAAATTCCTTGTTTCTTTGGTCTATTTTTGCACCCCCATCCCTATAAATCATGGTTTGTGTGAACCAGGAGGAGTTGGGAGCTCATATTGGCAGACTCGATCTTGATGCTGGCATAGTTTTTTTGGAATTCACGCAAATATTTTCGCTAGGGCAGTGTCCTGAATGCAAAAATTCCTGGTTTTCTGGCCTTTTTTTGCATCCCCCATCCCTATAAATCATGGTTTGTGTGAACCAGGAGGAGTTGGGAGCTCATATTGGCAGGGTGGCTAACCCCCAGCTCGATGTTGATGCTGGTATAATTTTTTTGGAATTCACGCAAATATTTGCGTTAGGGCAGTGTCCTGAATGCCAAAATTCCTTGTTTTTTTGGCCTTTTTTTGCACCCCCCATCCCTATAAATCATGGTTTGTGTGAACCAGGAGGAGTTGGATGCTCATATTGACAGGGTGGCTAGCCCCAGACTCGATCTTGATGCTGATATAATTTCTTTGGAATTCACGCAAATATTTGCGTTAGGGTAGTGTCCTGAATGCAAAATTTCCTTTTTTTGGCCTATTTTTGCACCCCCATTTCTACAAATCATGGTTTGTGGGAACCAGAGGAGTTGGGAGCTCATACTGAGGGTAGCTAGCCCCAGACTCGATCTTGATGCTGGTATAACTTTTTTGGAATTCACGCAAAGATTTGCGTTAGGGAGTTTCCTGAATGCCAAAATTCCTTGTTTTTTAGCAGTACTTGCCGGTGCGTCCGGCAATCGAACGTACCCTGCCTGTCGACGGGGCAGGGGGGGTCCGGAGGGCCCTCCCCCCGGGAAACCCAGCCCGGCGATTGTACGTACCCGTTTTGGTCGCGGGTGGCACGCACACACCAGAAAAATGAGGTCTTGTGCCACCAGGCACTCTCCGGCAATTGAACGTACCCTGTGGATGCGAAAGGGGGGGTCCGGGGGGCCCTTCCCCCGGGAATCCAAGCCCGGATTGTGCGTACCCGTTTTGATCGCGGGTGGCACCCACACCAGAAAATTGAGTTCTTGTGCCACCAGGCGCCGTTTGCGCACACCAGAGGGAGCTAGCGGTTGATAGTTGGTGTGTCCGATACTTCTTGATGAGCTCTCTTCGAAAATATAAAAAATATTGCGCCGGGTGGCCTACACACCGGAAATTGAGGTTTTTGCGCCACCAGGCGCCGTTTGCGCACACCCAAGGGAGTTTCAGGCTGTTGTTTGGTGTACCCGACACCTCGGGGTGCGCTCTCTTCGGAGACAAAAAAGTTTTGGTGGCGGGTGGCATAAACACACCAGAGCTTACACTTGCGTTTTGCTGGTACCTACGGCAATGGAACATACCCTGTCGACGGGAAAGGGGGGTCCGGGGGGCTCTTGCCCCGGGAACCCCAGCCCGAGGGGGGGGGGGGGGGGGGATGCGCGAATTCGCGCACCGCAAACCATCCTTTCAGGTGTTGGCGCAGCCCCTAGTTATTATTATTATTATTATTATTATTATTATTATTATTATTATTATTATTATGGACACCGTGATAGCCCAGTGGTCAAGTTCATCTGAGCCCTGTCGCCAGTTCGATTCCCGTCGGTGCCACCAGTATTTTCATTGAACATACCGGTCTATTTCTGGACCAGTATTTTCATTGAACATACCGGCCCGTCTGGAAGTGTTGGAACTGCCCTTGCGGGGGTGTCATTAGAGCTTATCGTCAATTCTTCGTACTCCCCTCACGGGTGAGACGATGGAGGCGCATGTGCAGAAATGCATCAGCCATTGACAGAGAGGCACTATTATTATTATTATTTCCTTTTCAATGGGCTGATTGGTATAAAGCTCCTAGAGTAATGTTCTATGCCGTCACTTCCTTTATTCCACCGATTGGTGTGGAGACTTTCCTTATGGAATGGAGGACTGGATGCACATGGCCTTTTGGCTCAGCAATTGGCAGGAGATACATTATTAATATTATTATTATTATTATTATTATTATTATTATTGGACACCGTGATAGCCCAGTGGTCAAGTTCTACCATCTGGGCCCTGTCGCCAGTTCGATTCCCGTCGGTGCCACCAGTATTTTCATTGAACATACCGGTCTATTTCTGGACCAGTATTTTCATTGAACATACCGGCCCGTCTGGAAGTGTTGGAACTGCCCTTGCGGGGGTGTCATTAGAGCTTATCGTCAATTCTTCGTACTCCCCTCACGGGTGAGACGATGGAGGCGCATGTGCAGAAATGCATCAGCCATTGACAGAGAAGCACTATTATTATTATTATTATTATTATTATTATTATTATTATTATTATTATTAGTATTAATACTACTACTATTTGGGGGGCACCAATACATGGTTGGGTGTCACCGCCACACGGCGGGGTTGGGGCCGTTGGCAGCTTGTTATGAGGGGTACATAATCAGTGCTCCACTGATTCATGAGACGGAAACTTTTACTGAGAGAAGCTCTCTCACCACGCTCACGGCTCTTGGCTCGGGGTGGCCTCTGGTATCACTCGGGGTGCGGGGGGTGGGGGTTATCTGAGGGAGGGGGTTGGGCTCAGTGGGTCATTGGACAGGTTGGTTAACTAAACTACTGTCGGTATGAGTGGGAATGAAGGCGACAGGCTCCACACATTTCCACAAGCCTTGAAATCACTCAACTGCCACAGTAGCGACTGCCTGGACGCGGGGCTCCTGACTCACCCTCTCTCCCAGAACCCCTCGTGCTCACTTTGCGGATGCCATGGGGATGCTCTGGCGGAGGGTCGGGACGTGTTGGGTGCATGTGACCGGGCCTGTCACTTAGTGTTCTCGGTAGATGACTCTTTTGTAGCTTCTATCGGACGCAGGGTGGCTTGCCACGACACCTCAATGATGCATAGTACGTCACGTCTCTGACCTGGTTACGGGGGCGGGTAACTGAGGCGGGTTCCTGAAGGCTGGTTACGGAAGCTATGTTATTGTTGTTGGGTTCCTGGCTGCTATGTTATTGTTGTTGGGTTCCTGGCTGCTATGTTATTGTTGTTGGGTTCCTGGCTGCTATGTTATTGTTGTTGGGTTCCTGGCTGCTATGTTATTGTTGTTGGGTTCCTGGCTGCTATGTTATTGTTGTTGGGTTCCTGGCGGCGTACATGTTTATGCTTTTTTAAGGGTTGAGCTTTAAATAACCCCACTCGGGTCTTCTTTTATCGAGCTCACCACTCGGTGGATGGAGGCCTGGGGTAGACTTATACGATGTTTTTGATGCTAGGTTCCGTCTCCAGGGATTCGACTGGCATCGCTGCTTTGCCTCACCGCACTGCCTCACCCACACATCCACGCTGGCACACTGTTTCTCCTCTTGCTCTTGTACCTATGTCGCACACAGCTATGAGCTCACGCCGATGAGTGGTTGTGACGAGGTGCACCCAGCTGGATTGCGGGCGAGCCACGGCGGCCTCGCTCTCGCTCGCGCTCTCTCTCTCTCTCTCTCTCTCTCTCTCTCTTTTTTTTTTTTTCTTTTTTTTTTTTGTTGTTGCTTTGCTTTGCTTTGCTTTGGGCGAGGCCTAGCTTTCACATGGGCGGGCTGAGCCTATGAGGGGCGCACGATAAGCGTTCCATTGATTTATGAGACGGGTCCCAATTACTGAGAGTAACTCATGTGAGTTGCTCATCATACTCATGGCTCTTGGCTCGGGGTGGCCTCTGGAATCACAAGGGGTGGGCACTGGGGGAGGGGGTTGTGTTCAGAGGGTCACCGCGAAGGATGGTCAACCAAACTACTGTCGGTCGGAGTTTGTACGAAGGCGAGAGGCCCTACACCTTACCACAAGCCTTGAAACGACTAAATGACCAAAGTAACGACGGACCGGAGCGGGGCTCCTGGCTCACCCTCTCTCTCAGCACTCTTCGTGCTCATCCTGCGGATGCCATGGGGTTGCTCTGGCGGAGGGTTATGGGGTGGTGGGTATACGTGCACGGGCCTGTCACTCTGTGCTCTCGGTAGATGACTCACTTGCAGCGTTTATCGGACGCAGGGTGGTTTGCCACGACACCTACCTCGATGATGCACAGCGGGTCTGCCTCGTGCCTGGTTACGGATGCAGGTGAGTGTTTGTGTGTATTCCTATACATACGTACACGTATGCTTTTTAAGGGTTGAGCTTTAAATAACCCTACCTGGGTCCTCATTTATCGAGTTTACAACTCGATCAATGCGGCACCGGGGTCCCATACCACTTATGTCAGGTTCTTATGCGAAGAGCGCGGCCGCTAGTGCTGGCCCTATGGGTCAAGGCGGTAATCCTTCAGGTTTAGACGTTCCCCGTGGGAGTGCGCCTGCGGGTGGCGATGGCTACTCGGCCGGGGTGGGGTGGTCGAGTGCTCGCGTACCTGACGGGCAACCTGAATCACGTAGAGCCAGCAATCCTGCTGCATCTCGATCACCCTCCCCAACCTCGGAAGAGAAGTCACGTCCGGAAAGGTCTGGTCACGGCGTGTGGCAAGCGGTACCGCCACCGAGGAGGTGGCGGAGGAAGGTACGAAATGAGCTGGATAAGAGATGTTGCCTAGTATGGGGGCTATCGCATGTCTCTCAGACAGTGGTCATGGCGCGAGAGCTCCGAATTCTCGGTCTCGGGGAAGTCGAGGTGGAATTCGCGGGCAGAGGTAGTGGGCGACATTTGCGAATTAAATGTGCGTCTTGTGAGGAGGCGGAGAAGATGGTGCGGCTGCTGCGGGAGCGTAAGTTCTTCACGGGAAAGGTTCACGTTGCGACGGGTAGGACTTTCCGGGAAAGAGAGAAGCAGCGGGCTGCACGGGGGGGTGCCTAGTATGTAGAGATGCAGAGGGAGCTTCGCAAGCAGGGATTTGGCTACTGGGTGCTCGACGTGGAAGTCGACGAGCCCCAGGGCGAACCCTCAAGCGGTGAATCTCCCTTGGCGGAGTGGGGCGGGATGCGGGAGCTGGAGGAGCTGGGGCGGAGGGTGCAGGATGGGCCGTGGAGGGTGGCGGAGGGCTCCAGGCGGGCTCAACCGAAGCGCAGGCATCGGCATCAGCTTCGTTCTTCCCAATTTGTGAAAGGCTTCCCACTGAGGGTGGCCTCACATAATTGGCAAGGCAAAGTGGGTGCGGATAGCCCAGGCTTTGGGGAATGGCCGGAGCACTACAAGGAGCGAGGCTGGGTGATCGTCGGAGTCCAGGAGCACAACCTATCGTCGCAGAAGGTGGAGAAGCTCCAAGTCGACGGCTTCGCAGTCCTCGGCAAAGCGGCTGCAACTGGTGCGGGCTCGCGTCTCTTGGGGGGAGTCTTGACGTTGGTGGCCAACTATCTGGCACCGTGCGCTACCATTGTACAGGCGCCTGTTCCACACCCACAGCAATTGTGGGTGCGGCTGTCGTCTGGGAGCGCGACGGCGTCGGATGTGTTCGTCGGCAACGGCTACTTCCCCCAAGAAAATCAACGAGAGGAATCTATTGCAGCCTATGAGGCGTGGCAGGCGGCCGTCTCCTACTTCGCCACCAAAGGTCATGTGGTTACGGTTGGTGATGCTAATGCTAAGCTGGGGCCCGCCAGAATAGCGCGGGAGGAGGGAGTGGTGGGCCTCTTTGGCGAGATAGATGGGAGGGGTAGAGGGGTTAGGAGTGAGAATGGTGAGTTGCTGGCTGCGATGCTTGTTGCCACGGGGTTGCGCAATCTCAGTGGGTTTTCGCAACCACGGGGGGACAAATATTGGTGGTCTAGGCAGGAAAATGTAGGTGGACGAAGGCATCTACTGGATTACATCTGCGTCTCTTCCGAGCTGGCGGAGGAGGCAAGCTTCGGCGTCGACGAGGTAGACCTTGATACCGACCACAAAGCTGTGTGGGCGGAACTGGTCTGGGGGGGACAGCCACCCCCCAAAAAGCAGGTTAAGAGGTACAAAGCATTCAAGGCAGAGCGCTTGATAGGCAGGGTAGTTGAGGGTAAGGAGAGTGAGCTGTCTAAGCTTAGGTTGAAGTACGACGAGACCTTTGCAGCTGGTATATCGGGGCTGTTGCCAGATGGCCTCCCAGATCTATCAGCAGTGGAGGACCCGGATGAGCTTCAGCACGAGGTAGCTTAGTGGTCCGAGCTTTCACGGGCGCAGCCGCGAACGTCTTGGGAGTTCGGGTGATTAGGCCAGGGTTTACTAATGCATGGTTTGATGAGAGTCTTAGGGAAACGATTGCGCGACGGAGAGAGGCATACGGCCTCTGGCGAAGGAATGAGGCCAACCGAGAGGCCTGGCAAAGATATAAAGAAGCGAGGAAGGCGGTCAGAAGGTTATGCAAGGAGAAGAAGGAGCAAGCGTGGAAGCGGGTCCAGAATGACACCGCTGCCAACTTCAGGAGCGCTACCATGGCCACGTACTGGAAGCTGTCAAAGCGTTTGGGCGGGGTTCGGCGGTCGAACGCTTCTGCTCCTGTTCGGAAGCCCGATGGCACTCTGGCATGCACACTCCGGGAAAAACTACAAGAATGGGAAGAATACCGCCGACGTATGGTGGTCCCCAAAGAAAACCAGTTTTTGGAGGATGCATGTGTAGAGGAAGTCGGTTCTGATGAGGAAGCAGCGCGGATTGAGCCCGAGCGGAAGGCCCGCGAAACCTTCCAGTATAACGACAACCTGCGCGACCAATTCGAGGCCATGGCGCAAGCCGAGGAGATCCGGACTGAGACGGGCCCGCTGGACTATGATTACACCGAGAAGGAAGTGGAGCTCTGCCAGGAAAATCTCCAGAATCACAAAGCGTGCTCACCGGATAAGATCAAGAACGAGATGCTCAAGTACGGAGGCACGCGGATTGTGAGCTTTCTGGTGCGCTTCTTCAACTGGTTGAAATCGTGCGAATACACCCCCAGCGACTGGGGCAAAGCGATTATCGTCAACATCCCAAAAGGAGGCGACCCAACCGATCCGGAAAATTGGAGAGACATCGCGATTCTGAGCTGTCTGGGTAAGATGTATCTGTCCCTTATGGCGGCGAGGCTTACGGCTTTCATCGATCAGCCGGGCAGGCTTCGCCCAGAGCAGGGTGGGTTCCGGCCAAAACGTAGTACGGGGGACCAGATTTTTGTCTTTAAGGAGCGTCTGCGCCTTAGACAACAACACAAGCTGGCCTCCGTTCTTTCGTTTTGTTCGTGGATCTGATAAAGGCATTCCCTACGGTTTGGCGGGCCGGGTTGTTTCAGAGGCTAACCCAGATGGGGGTACAGGGCAAGTTCTATCGCATTCTGCGGCGTTTTTACCGAAGAACGTCATCGCGAGTGCTAGTCGATGGCGAACTCACTGGTGAAGTGCTGGAAGAGATGGGAGTTCAGCAAGGGTCGCCGTTGTCACCGTCGCTGTTCAACGTCTTCATGGATGAGCTAACGGTCCGAATCGCGAAAGAGTTGGAGATCGAGGACCTCAACCGCATCGAAGACATACGGACCCTGCTTTACGCCGACGACGTTGCGGTAATTGCGCATAGTGTCACGGAGCTTCAACAGATTGTAAATGTCGTGGCGACATTCGTGGAGGACTATCGGCTTGAAATCAACCTGAAACCGGGCAAGACGGAAGTCATGCCGATATACGGGCACGCCAAGTCAAAAAAGTCGCCCCCATGCGTGAGGTTCCGGGGCAAGGTTCTCAACGTCACCGACCACTACAAATACCTGGGAGTTCTGCTCACGGACACCCTCTCCGATAAACCGCAGGCGAAGCGGGCGGCGGAAATCACTGTAGCGGGAACGGCTGCCTGCTACCCCCTCTGGATTGCCCATGAAGTTCCAGCGCGTCTTCGGCTGATGAATTGGCAGCAAATGGTTGGCGCAAAGTTGCTTTACGCATCGGCTTTTTGGGATCTGCCGGGCGCCAACAAGCTGAGTAAGCTGGAGGGCGCGTTGGTAGCGCCCCTGCGGGTCATCTTGGGTGTTGGTACGCGCACAAGCGGCTGCATCACCAGGGGTTTAGGCCGCACGCCGAGTTTTAGCATCCTTGCCAAGGCGGCCCGGCTTCGGTTCCTAGGGCGCATCGAGTTACTGGGCAACACAGCGCTAACACGCAGGCTTTACAACACGGGTCGGTGCAAATGGAAGGAAGATACGGAAAATTTGATCTTAGCAGATCACAGGCTGCGGGAGGGCTTGGATGCGCTCAAGCGGGTCGTGAACGAAGATGGCACGGTAGATGATAAGGACTGGCGGGCCGCTCTGGCGAACTGGAACGAGGTGGTAAAGCAATGGTCTGTCCGGCAGGAAGTAGCTGGCTGGGAGCGGCAGGCTAAGCCCTCTGATGGGCTTAGGGTGCTGCTTAGCCAGATGTCTTCCCGCTCTGCTTTCCCACGTTGGCGGGCGCTGGAGGGGGGAAGTCACAACCTTATCAGAAGGCGATTGTTGAGCTGCAACAATCGCCTTCGCCTCTACCGATCCAAATTTGGCTCATGCTCGCCGGACTGCTCAAGCTGTTTCGCCTTGTGTGACACTGAGGTTAACGAGTCGTTACGTCACTTCCTGCTGCATTGCCCAACGTTTGCGAGCTCTCGTGAGGCACTGTTTAAGTTTATCGATGAGGCGCAAGCCCGGCAGCCCCTCATGCTGAATCGAGGAGGGCTTTATCACAGGGAACTGCGGGAGGCAGAGGAGGAGATGAGGCTCTTCAAAGAGGAATGGCTGAAGGGGGAGGATGAAAAGATGGCGGCGATGCTCGGCGTTTTGTTTATCCCTGTCCCAGAAGAGGTGGAGGAGGAGTTAGGAAGGTTTGTTGCCACCATCTGGAAGGAGTGGGAGGAGTTGGAGGCGCAGACCAGGGAGGCAGAGGGGGCGGAGGAGGAGGAGGAGGTGATCGACCTCACGGTCGTTCAGGAGGTGGGTAGAAGGAGGGGAAGGCCTAGTCAGGTAGAATGTCTGGCTAGATCTGTTGTAGGTGGAGGTCAGCGCAGCGTCGCGGACTTCTTCTCGGCAGATAACTCCTCTCACTCCTTGCACCCACTTGCACATGCACAGCACGCTCATTTGCACATTGCACTGCCAGTCGAGTCTTTGGAGCGGAGCCGCGTCACCGAACGGTCCCGTGCTACCAATGGAGGCACATGTCCGACAGGATCAAAGGCCAATTGACTGATAAGTCTACTACTACTATTATTATTATTATTATTATTATTATTATTGATCATCAGGCGAGAGACTGACACGGGGGGGTGGAGACCTCGAACAAGGGTATTGGAGGCTTATGTCCGTTGAGGATATGCCATTAGCTGCATCAGTACGCCTCAGATATAGTAAATCTGCCTTGGAGTGTTGAATGTGACATATTTGAGGGAAATCCCGATGAAAAAACCTAGTCACACTTGCTAAACAGAGTTCCAGCCCAATGGCCTCAAGGCGTTAAACTGTGACGCCAACTCATAACCCTTTGGTGGTAGATGCTGGGGAGGAGGGTCGTTGCGCGCGTAAAAGATCTTAAACTCCGCATATGCTGGTTGATAGCCCAGGACCCAGCAGACACCAGATTGTTATGGGTGGGGTTTCGAGGCAGCTCTAGCAACCGCGCTTGGTGTATGCACTTGCACATTCGGTGACGTCTTGCAAGAGGTTGCTGGGACTGCGGAACAACCTCGGCTTAGTGCAGTCTTGCCCTCAGGAGCTCCATCGGTGGCCCCGATCATCAGGCGAGAGACTGACACGGGGGGGTGGAGGACCTCGAACAAGGGTATTGGAGGCTTATGTCCGTTGAGGATATGCCATTAGCTGCATCAGTACGCCTCAGATATAGTATTATTATTATTATTTATTATTATTATGGAGGGGTGCACAGTATGGCACCACGGGAAGAGGAGGTGGTTGGGCCTCTTCCCACTGGTTCCGAGACTATGTTGTTGTGTTGTTCTTATAAGACATACACCACGTGGGGTCAGAGGGTATATACATTTTCCGAGATCTAGCGGTGGTGACGGGTTTCGAGGCGTCCCAGACACTTACCGCCAAACGTCCTCATGCGCTGGCAGACCGCATGAAATGTCTGCTACCCCTGTGAGTACCTCCATGCGGGACCTACCCAGTCTCGTGGAGCTCTCACGCGGGGAAGATCAATCATTTGTAGTTGATTTCCTGCAAGGTACCCGACACTGTGCGGGTAGTAGGGACTTCCTTTTGGGGCTTTCTATGCAGGATGCTTAGAGTCACTCTTCCCTCCCCAACATACTCACTGTAGTCCCTGTTGGGTCGAGGGATGGAGGCGCACGGCCCTCGGGCTCAGCCATAACAGATCAATATATATATATATATATGTATGTATATATATATATTTATTATTATTATTATTACTATTATTATTATTATTATTGGACACCGTGATAGCCCAGTGGTCAAGTTCTACCATCTGGGCCCTGTCGCCAGTTCGATTCCCGTCGGTGCCACCAGTATTTTCATTGAACATACCGGTCCGTCTGGAAGTGTTGGAACTGCCCTTGCGGGGGTGTCATTAGAGCCTATCGTCAATTCTTCGTACTCCCCTCACGGGTGAGACGATGGAGGCGCATGTGCAGATTTGCATCAGCCATTGACAGAGAAGCACTATTATTATTATTATTATTATCATTATTATTATTATATTATTCCCTCCCCAACATACTCACTGTAGTCCCTGTTGGGTCGAGGGATGGAGGCGCATGGCCCTCGGGCTCAGCCATGACAGATCAATATAATATATATATTATTATATTATTATTCTTATTATTATCATTATTATTATCATTATTAGGGAGTACATAGGCCATCGGTCCTTTCCATGGGCTGATTGGTATAAAGCTCCTAGAGTAATGTTCTATGCCGTCACTTCCTTTATTCCACCGATTGGTGTGGAGACTTTCCTTATGGAATGGAGGACTGGATGCACATGGCCTTTTGGCTCAGCAATTGGCAGGAGATACACTATTATCATTATTAATATTATTATTATTATTATTATTATTATTATTATTATTATTATTATTATTATTATTATTATTATTATTATTATATAGGGAGTACATAGGCCATTGGTCCTTTCCATGGGCTGATTGGTATAAAGCTCCTAGAGTAATGTTCTATGCCGTCACTTCCTTTATTCCACCGATTGGTGTGGAGACTTTCCTTATGGAATGGAGGACTGGATGCACATGGCCTTTTGGCTCAGCAATTGGCAGGAGATACACTATTATTATTATTATTATTATTATTATTATTATTCTGGAGGGGTGCACAAGATGGCACTCCATGGGAAGAGGAGGTGGTTGGGCCTCTCCCCACGAAGGTGACCGCTTGGGGAGGGCGGTCACCGGGATATGCGCAACTCTCAACTGGGCATTTACTCGGTAGGGGTTCGGCCAGGCAGGTTGTGGGGTTGTCTGTTGGATTGTTGGTTGGCTCGTTTTTCTTGGCTGTTGGTTTGGGTCTGGTTTCCTGGTTAGCCCATTTTCGCCGAATTTCCTGCCGAGTAAATGCCTGGGGGCTTCCAGTTCCGGTTTGGTGATCTTGTTGAGGTGAGCATTCGGAGGAAACAGTACCGAGATGGGTTGAAGATAGGATTCACATTGAGCCGAGATGGGGCTGAGTTGACCTGTTCCAACTCGGCTCCATTTCGGCTTCATGTTAATCCTATCTTCATCCTATCTGGGTTTTGTCTCCTCCCTATCTTCGCTTCTTCGGGGTTGCCTAACTGGAACACATGATGAGCGCACGTTGGAGAGGGGCTTCAGTCGGTCCCAATGCCTTGCCAGTGCCTTGCTGCGTTGCCGTGCCTTGCCCCATGCATTCACCCTCCACCGTTGCATTTCTAACTGAGCAGCTTCGGCTGGGATTACTATACTTGTCTGTAAGACCCTATAGGTACCGCTAGGTTCGCGCCTTCTATACCCACGTGGGGGAAGGAGTTTCAGCGGCACGCCGTCCGATCTGGCTCCACTCGGGGACACCCGTACCTCATGATGTGTATTGTTAGGAGCAGCTGAAAGTCCATGAGGCATGAGAGTAGAGGCGTTGGCGATGCGATGGAGAGTGTGTGTAGTGCGTGAGGCAGGTTCTGGCGACGCTGGGGGTGCTGGCGGGCGCCGAAGGGCACGAAGCGACGCGGCAGCGTCCAGTGACACCGGCAGAAATGCGTGTAGTGTGTGTTGCAGATACCGCCGATGCTATTTGCATGGACGGGCGCTTTCCTCGGCGTAAAGAGGCGCGGCGGTGATGGCCAGCGACATTGGCCGTCTACTACTCTCAATGGATTACAAATACGCGAAGCACGGAGCTACCACTGTGGCCCTTATGGGACAAGGTAGAATCGCCGAAGACCTGGACAATCCCCGTGGGAATGCCTCTTCGACGGGCTCTGGCCCGATGTCCCAGGATGGGAGGATGAGGGCTCGCGTATATGACGGAATTTCTGAACCACGTGGAGAGGCTATCTTAGCTGCGCCTCATCCTTCCTCCCCAAACCTGGCACACGGGTCGGCGCTTCAACATAAGGCGAGCGGCGCTATATGGCAGATGGCACCGCCGCCTCGACGGTACCGGCGGGTAGATCGGTACGACAAGGACGGGCGTAATCTGATTGTCTGGGGGCTCTCAGAACGCGCCAATCTACAGGAGATCGCCTCCAAAATGAGCGGTCTTGGTCTGGTGGTCCCGGTAATGGAGTGGCAAGGCCAGCGAATGTTTCGTCACCTGGAGCTGGTCTACGAGGACGATGACAGCAGGCAGACGGCGTTGCAGCAACTCAAACATCTCAAATTCTTCGGCAGAGGGGTCAATGTGGCCCTTGGGCGCAGGTTCAGGGACAGGGAACGTGTCCGAAGGCTTATTCGCATCCATCTGCGTGGGGAAGCGGCGGTCCGGAAGGAGGAAGCTGCGACGGGATATCGCGTCTTGCCTCTGCATGAAGAATGTGTCGATGATGTGCAGGTGGTGTCTTCGGAATTGGCTGCCAATGCACCTAAGTGTGTGTCTGAGTGTGCTGATGTGCATGTGGTGCCCCTGCATTCGGCGGCCAGTGCAGTGGGGGACCAACCTGCGCAAGCACCTGCAGAGGGGGGCAGCACGAGGGCGGAAGCCAAGCGCGGCCGTCGGGTCCGGAAACGAGCCAAGAAGCACCGCTCCAAGCAGTTCGATACCGGCTTCAAGCTACTCGTCGCGAGTCACAACTGGCAGGGTAAAACGGGATACGACAACGTAGGCACGGCGGAATGGGCATCATTCTACAAGCACGAGGGCTGGCTAGTCATCGGGGCTCAGGAGCACCGCATGGGCAAGAAGCAACTTTCCAAATGCAGCCTGGATGGATTCCGGATTTTTGGAAAACCTGCGGAGGTCAGCGAAAAAAATCGCTGCAAGGGTGGGGTTCTATTCGCGGTGGCTAACTTCCTTGGTCCGTATTGCAACCTGGTGTCAGCCCCCGTCGACCACCGGCAGCAAGTGTGGCTGCGTATCGCCTCGGGTGTTACCGGCGCTCAGGATATCTATGTGGGCAACGGCTACTTTCCCCAGGAAACGCAGGAAGAAGAGTCGTCAGAGGCGTATGCGGCCTGGCAGGCAGCTATAGCTTTTTTTGGAGCCAAAGGTCTTGTGGTCACGGTGGCGGATGCCAACGTGAAGCTCGGGCCGGCATGCAGCCGAAAAGAGGAGGGCATCGTCGGTCAGCACGGGGAGGTCGATGATAAGGGAGCACCGGTACGTTCGGAGAACGGCAAGAGACTCGCGGCTGTCCTCGTCGCTTCGGGCCTGCGAAATCTGAGCGCTTCTCGTGCCCAGTGGAAGGGTCCTACTGGTGGTCCCGGCGTGAGCAGCGCGGCATGGGCACAGGCAAGCACCTCCTCGATTACATCTGCGCGTCGCCTGGCTTGGCATCTGGAGCAAAGTTCGGAGTATGCGAAGATGATCTTGATACGGACCACAAGGCAGTATGGGCCGAACTGACGTGGAGCGGCCAGCGCCGGCCAAAGCGGGCTGCGAAACCTTACAGGTCCTTTCGTGTTGATAAGCTTATTGGTGCTGGTGTCTCGGGTAATGATCACGCTGCGAAGCAAGCGCTGGATTATCTACGCGACAAGTTCGATGACGTATTCCAGCATTGCCTACAGAAGCTTGGAGTGCATCAGCTGCCTGAGCTTGACCTATCGGGTGGTGCCGACAGCCAACGGGTGGTAGATGACGTCACCGAGCGAGTGGCGCAGTCCTTCCGAATGGCGGCGCACCGGGTCCTTGGCTCCAGATGTATACGACCCCGTTTCACCAACAATTGGTTCGACGGGGAGCTAAAGGAGCTCATTCAACAGCGCCGGGAGGCCTACGCAGCATACAGGAGGGATGAATCGAATGCGGAAGCCCGTCTGAATTGGCTACGGCTCCGCAAGCGAATTCGGAAGGTAATTCGGGCCAAGAAGTCCGCCTCCTTCAAGCAAGTGCAGGAAGAAGCGGTCAAATGTCAACGCGAGCAATCCTCAAAGCGCTTTTGGCTACTCGCGAAGCGGCTTGGCGGGGCACGCAGAACGAAGGTCTCCGCGCCGGTGCAAAGGGAGGATGGCTCACTGGCGTGTACGCTGCCGGAAAAGGTCGCTCGGTGGGAGGAATTTCGGAAAAATTCGGTGAAGCCACGGGAAAATCCGGCACGTGCGGCTGTTGTGGTGGAGTGCTGTGCAGAAGCAGGCTCGCTGGAGTGGGAGGAAGCCGAAGCTAAGCGGCAGTTCCACTGGAACGATCGCTTCAGAGATGAGGTGGCCCGGGCTATGAAGGAGCACGAAGTAGGTGAAGACACTTGCGAAGAGCTGGACAAGCCGTTCACGCAAGAGGAGGTCCTTGCAAGGCAACGTGCCCTGAATAACCACAAAGCTTGTGGCGAGGACAAAGTGAAGAACGAGATGCTCAAGTATGGCGGCGCCTACATCAATGGCTACTTAACGCAGTACTTCAACTGGATTCGAGAAGCCGAGAGGACTCCAAAAGCTTGGGGCAAGGGAATCATCGTCAATATCCCCAAGGGTGGGGATCCTACGGATCCTGACAACTGGAGGGATATCTCGATTATTAGTTGCCTTGGTAAGCTGTATCTGTCCTTATTAGCTACTCGTCTAACGCTCTTCGTGGATGGCCCGGATAAGCTACGTCCAGAGCAGGGAGGCTTCCGCCCGGGGCGTCGCACTACGGATCAGGTCTTTACCCTTTGGCAGAGGTTGAAGGGGCGTCAGCAGCAGAAGCGGGAGTCGTATGTCCTGTTCGTCGATCTACGCAAGGCTTTCCCGTCTGTTTGGAGAGATGGTCTATTTGAGAGGCTCTGGAAGCTGGGTGTAAGGGGCAAGTTCTGGCGCACGCTACGCAGGTGCTACGAGCAGACTTCGTCGCAAGTGCTAGTTGATGGAGCACTCACCCCCGAAGTACTGGAGGGTGTAGGCGTCCAACAGGGGTCCCCTCTCTCTCCCACACTCTTCAACGTCTTTATGGATGAGCTGTGTGATCGGCTGGCGAGTGCCCTCAAGATCACGGATGTGAAGCGGCTGAACGACATCAAGGCACTTCTATACGCGGACGACGTGGCCCTCATCGCTCACAGTCGCACCGAGCTCCAGAAGATGGTCAATGTTGTGGCCAAGTTCGCGGAAGATTACCGGCTGGAAGTCAACTTGAAGCCCGGCAAGACGGAAATCATGCCCATTTACACGTCGAGCAAGGCGAAACGACCAAGTATCAGGGAGCGAGGTGAGCCCGTGGTGTGGTTTCGCGGCCAGAAGCTTTGTGTCACCAGTCAGTACAAGTACCTGGGAGTGGTTATCACCGACGACCTGAAGTGGAAGGAGCAGGCCCTGCGGGCTACGCGTGTCACTGAAGTCGCCACCGCAGGTTGTTACTCTTTGTGGTGTGCAGGTGAGATACAAGCTAGGTATCGTCTCATGTGCTGGAATCAACTTGTGGGGGCCAAGCTGAAGTACGCCTTCGATGTCTGGCGTGCCCCCGTATCGCAGCTCACCAAGCTGGAGGCAGCAATGCTGCGCCCCATGAGGATGATTCTCGGCATCAGCCCTAAGACAAGCAAGTGGATTACACTCTTTCTGGCGCGCTCTTTGAGTGCGGAGCGTTTGCGGCGGGCGGCGCAACTGAAGTTCTATGGACGGCTGCGTGTTCTACCGGAGAAGCGATTTCCTGTCATCGCATCTCAAGTCAAATCCGACTGGACTGCGGAGGCCGAAGGCGCTATCAGGGACTCAATGGATCTACAACAAGGGCTTCAGGAGCTCCTAAATAGCTCAGAGAAGGACCTCGAGGGTTGGTGTTCGACTGTGGACAAGTGGGCCCTTCAGCAGGACGTCAAGATGGTGCAGCAACTGATGTGGGACAAGCGAGAGGCAGGCAGCGATCTTACTGATGGCCTGCGAGTCATCCTAAGACAAGTCTTTGGAACTAAGGAGTTCCCAAGATGGGTAGCCCTTGATGATGCGCATTATAATCTGCTTCGGAGAAGGTTGCTCAGCTGCAACAACCGCCTTCGGTTGTACCGCAGCAAGTTGGTCAGTGGCATGTCCCCTCGCTGCTTCTGTTGTCATGATGATGTCAATGAGTCCCTTGCGCACTTCTTATGGGATTGCCCCATGCATGAGGGGAGACGTAAGCAGCTGTTGCTGAGTATGCAGAGGCTCGGTGGCATGGCTGTGGGGGGTGCTGAGGGGGATGGAGGGAGTGAGGAGGGTGGTGAGGTCGTAGGTGGTGAGGTTGTGGTGGAGGATGTGTTGCTTGGGCGGGAGCGGGAGGGCTCTGTGCGGCAGGGTTGGGATGATATGTCGCCTGTGGATCAATCACGATTGTTTTGTAAGCTTTTTCAGGGGAAGTCGCGCTTCCGCAGTAACTTTAGGCTTGCTGCGTTGTTAGGGGTTACAGCGTTGCGTCCCCCTCCAAAGTTGGATGTGTTGTTTGGATCATATGTGTCTGAGTGTTGGTCTGCTAGGGAGGGTAAAAGGGAGGAGCTTGGGGTGGAGGATGGGGGCGAGGACGTGATTGACCTCACTGAGGTTCCATCAGCTTCTGTCCCACTCTCTCCCCCAAGTGACGTTGATGTTGCGCGGCGCGGCCGTCCGCGCAGTGTGGACGTCCTGGCTAGAGAGAGGGGTTCGGGAGCGCAGCGTAGTATCTCCGAGTTCTTCTCTTCAGCTAACACCCTCGCATCTAGCTCTTCATGCACTTCACAGCCCCCATCTGCCCCTGCTGTTGCTGTTGCTGCTATGTCTGTTTGGTGTTCTGACAATGCGTTGGGATCGGCTGACCCCGGTGACCCAATGGAGGCACATGTCCAGGATCTGGATCTGATGCTATAGTCTGAGGAAGCCTATTACTATTACTATTATTATTATTAGGGAGTACATAGGCCATCGGTCCCTTTCCATGGGCTGATTGGTATAGAGCTCCTAGAGTAATGATCTATGCCGTCACTTCCTTTATTCCACCGATTGGTGTGGAGACTTTCCTTATGGAACGGAGGACTGGATGCACATGGCCTTTTGGCTCAGCAATTGGCAGACGATACATACATACTATTATTATTATTATTATTATTATTATTTTTGGGGGCACCAATACATGGTTGGGTGCCACCGCCACACGGCGGGGTTGGGGCCGTTGGCAGCTTGTTATGAGGGGTACATAATCAGTGCTCCACTGATTCATGAGACGGGACCTTTTACTGAGAGAAGCTCTCTCACCACGCTCACGGCTTTTGGCTCGGGGTGGCCTCTGGTATCACTCGGGGTGAGTGCGGGGGGTGGGGGTTATCTGAGGGAGGGGGTTGGGCTCAGTGGGTCACTGGACAGGTTGGTTAACTAAACTACTGTCGGTATGAGTGGGTACGAAGGCGAGAGGCCCCACACATTTCCACAAGCCTTGAAATCACTCAACTGCCACACTAGCGACTGCCTGGACGCGGGGCTCCTGACTCACCCTCTCTCCCAGAACCCCTCGTGCTCACTTTGCGGATGCCATGGGGATGCTCTGGCGGAGGGTCGGGACGTGTTGGGTGCATGTGACCGGGCCTGTCACTTAGTGTTCTCGGTAGATGACTCATTTGTAGCTTCTATCGGACGCAGGGTGGCTTGCCACGACACCTCAATGATGCATAGTACGTCACGTCTCTGGCCTGGTTACGGGGGCGGGTAGCTGAGGCGGGTTCCTGAAGGCTGGTTACGGAAGCTATGTTATTGTTGTTGGGTTCCTGGCTATGTTATTGTTGTTGGGTTCCTGGCTGCTATGTTATTGTTGTTGGGTTCTGGCGGCGTACATGTTTATGCTTTTTTAAGGGTTGAGCTTTAAATAACCCCACTCGGGTCTTCTTTTATCAAGCTCACCACTCGGTGGATGGAGGCCTGGGGTAGACTTATACGATGTTTTTGATGCTAGGTTCCGTCTCCAGGGATTCGACCGGCATCGCTGCTTTGCCTCACCGCACTGCCTCACCCACACATCCACGCTGGCACACTGTTTCTCCTCTTGCTCTTGTACCTATGTCGCACACAGCTATGAGCTCACGCCGATGAGTGGTTGTGACGAGGTGCACCCAGCTGGATTGCGGGCGAGCCACGGCGGCCTCGCTCTCGCTCGCTCTCTCTCTTTCTCTCTCTCTCTCTCTCTCTCTCTCTCTCTCTCTCTCTCTCTCTCTCTTTTTTTTTTTTTTTTTTTTTTTTTTTTTTTTTTTTTTTTTTTTTTTTTTTTTTTTTTTTTGCTTTGCTTTGCTTTGCTTTGGGCGAGGCCTAGCTTTCACATGGGCGGGCTGAGCCTATGAGGGGCGCACGATAAGCGTTCCATTGATTTATGAGACGGGTCCCAATTACTGAGAGTAACTCATGTGAGTTGCTCATCATACTCATGGCTCTTGGCTCGGGGTGGCCTCTGGAATCACAAGGGGTGGGCACTGGGGGAGGGGGTTGTGTTCAGAGGGTCACCGCGAAGGATGGTCAACCAAACTACTGTCGGTCGGAGTTTGTACGAAGGCGAGAGGCCCTACACCTTACCACAAGCCTTGAAACGACTAAATGACCAAAGTAACGACGGACCGGAGCGGGGCTCCTGGCTCACCCTCTCTCTCAGCACTCTTCGTGCTCATCCTGCGGATGCCATGTGGTTGCTCTGGCGGAGGGTTATGGGGTGGTGGGTATACGTGCACAGGCCTGTCACTCTGTGCTCTCGGTAGATGACTCACTTGCAGCGTTTATCGGACGCAGGGTGGTTTGCCACGACACCTACCTCGATGATGCACAGCGGGGCCTGCCTCGCGCCTGGTTACGGATGCAGGTGAATGTTTGTGTGTATTCCTATACATACGTACACGTATGCTTTTTAAGGGTTGAGCTTTAAATAACCCCACCTGGGTCCTCATTTATCGAGTTTACAACTCGATCAATGCGGCAACGGGGTCCCATACCACTTATGTCAGGTTCTTACGCGAAGAGCGCGGCCGCTAGTGCTGGCCCTATGGGTCAAGGCGGTAATCCTTCAGGTTTAGACGTTCGTTCCCCGTGGGAGTGCGCCTGCGGGTGGCGATGGCTACTCGGCCGGGGTGGGGTGGTCGAGTGCTCGCGTACCTGACGGGCAACCTGAATCACGTAGAGCCAGCAATCCTGCTGCATCTCGATCACCCTCCCCAACCTCGGAAGAGAAGTCACGTCCGGAAAGGTCTGGTCACGGCGTGTGGCAAGCGGTACCGCCACCGAGGAGGTGGCGGAGGAAGGTACGAAATGAGCTGGATAAGAGATGTTGCATAGTATGGGGGCTATCGCATGTCTCTCAGACAGTGGTCATGGCGCGAGAGCTCCGAATTCTCGGTCTCGGGGAAGTCGAGGTGGAATTCGCGGGCAGAGGTAGCGGGCGGCATCTGCGGATTAAATGTGCGTCTTGTGAGGAGGCGGAGAAGATGGTGCGGCTGCTGCGGGAGCGTAAGTTCTTCACGGGAAAGGTTCACGTTGCGACGGGTAGGACTTTCCGGGAAAGAGAGAAGCAGCGGGCTGCACGGGGGGGTGCCCAGTATGTAGAGATGCAGAGGGAGCTTCGCAAGCAGGGGTTTGGCTACTGGGTGCTCGACGTGGAAGTCGACGAGCCCCAGGGCGAACCCTCAAGCGGTGAATCTCCCTTGGCGGAGTGGGGCGGGATGCGGGAGCTGGAGGAGCTGGGGCGGAGGGTGCAGGATGGGCCGTGGAGGGTGGCGGAGGGCTCCAGGCGGGCTCAACCGAAGCGCAGGCATCGGCATCAGCTTCGTTCTTCCCAATTTGTGAAAGGCTTCCCACTGAGGGTGGCCTCACATAATTGGCAAGGCAAAGTGGGTGCGGATAGCCCAGGCTTTGGGGAATGGCCGGAGCACTACAAGGAGCGAGGCTGGGTGATCGTCGGAGTCCAGGAGCACAACCTATCGTCGCAGAAGGTGGAGAAGCTCCAAGTCGACGGCTTCGCAGTCCTCGGCAAAGCGGCTGCAACTGGTGCGGGCTCGCGTCTCTTGGGAGGAGTCTTGACGTTGGTGGCCAACTATCTGGCACCGTGCGCTACCATTGTACAGGCGCCTGTTTCACACCCACAGCAGTTGTGGGTGAGGCTGTCATCTGGGAGCGCGACGGCGTCGGATGTGTTCGTCGGTAACGGCTACTTCCCCCAAGAAAATCAACGAGAGGAATCTATTGCAGCCTATGAGGCGTGGCAGGCGGCCGTCTCCTACTTCGCCACCAAAGGTCATGTGGTTACGGTTGGTGATGCTAATGCTAAGCTGGGGCCCGCCAGAATAGCGCGGGAGGAGGGAGTGGTGGGCCCCTTTGGCGAGATAGATGAGAGGGGTAGAGGGGTTAGGAGTGAGAATGGTGAGTTGCTGGCTGCGATGCTTGTTGCCACGGGGTTGCGCAATCTCAGTGGGTTTTCGCAACCACGGGGGGACAAATATTGGTGGTCTAGGCAGGAAAATGTAGGTGGACGAAGGCATCTGCTGGATTACATCTGCGTCTCTTCCGAGCTGGCGGAGGATGCGAGCTTCGGCGTCGACGAGGTAGACCTTGATACCGACCACAAAGCTGTGTGGGCGGAACTGGTCTGGGGGGGACAGCCACCCCCAAAAAGCAGGTAAAGAGGTACAAAGCATTCAAGGCAGAGCGCTTGATAGGCAGGGTAGTTGAGGGTAAGGAGAGTGAGCTGTCTAGCTTAGGTTGAAGTACGACGAGACCTTTGCAGCTGGTATATCGGGGCTGTTGCCAGATGGCCTCCCAGATCTATCAGCAGTGGAGGACCCGGATGAGCTTCAGCACGAGGTAGCTTAGTGGTCCGAGCTTTCACGGGCGCAGCCGCGAACGTCTTGGGAGTTCGGGTGATTAGGCCAGGGTTTACTAATGCATGGTTTGATGAGGGTCTTAGGGAAGCGATTGCGCGACGGAGAGAGGCATACGGCCTCTGGCGAAGGAATGAGGCCAACCGAGAGGCCTGGCAAAGATATAAAGAAGCGAGGAAGGCGGTCAGAAGGTTATGCAAGGAGAAGAAGGAGCAAGCGTGGAAGCGGGTCCAGAATGACACCACTGCCAACTTCAGGAGCGCTACCATGGCCACGTACTGGAAGCTGTCAAAACGTTTGGGCGGGGTTCGGCGGTCCAAAGCTTCTGCTCCTGTTCGGAAGCCCGATGGCACTCTGGCATGCACAGTCCGGGAAAAACTACAAAAATGGGAAGAAAACCGCCGACGTATGGTGGTCCCCAAAGAAAACCAGTTTTTGGAGGATGCATGTGTAGAGGAAGTCGGTTCCGATGAGGAAGCAGCGCGGATTGAGCCCGAGCGGAAGGCCCGCGAAACCTTCCAGTATAACGACATCCTGCGCGACCAATTCGAGGCCATGGCGCAAGCCGAGGAGATCCGGACTGAGACGGGCCCGCTGGACTATGATTACACCGAGAAGGAAGTGGAGCTCTGCCAGGAAAATCTCCAGAATCACAAAGCGTGCTCACCGGATAAGATCAAGAACGAGATGCTCAAGTACGGAGGCACGCGGATTGTGAGCTTTCTGGTGCGCTTCTTCAACTGGTTGAAATCGTGCGAATACACCCCCAGCGACTGGGGCAAAGCGATTATCGTCAACATCCCAAAAGGAGGCGACCCAACCGATCCGGAAAATTGGAGAGACATCGCGATTCTGAGCTGTCTGGGTAAGATGTATCTGTCCCTTATGGCGGCGAGGCTTACGGCTTTCATCGATCAGCCGGGCAGGCTGCGCCCAGAGCAGGGTGGGTTCCGGCCAAAACGTAGTACGGGGGACCAGATTTTTGTCCTTAAGGAGCGTCTGCGCCTTAGACAACAAGCTGGCCTCCGTTCTTTCGTTTTGTTCGTGGATCTGAGAAAGGCATTCCCTACGGTTTGGCGGGCCGGGTTGTTTCAGAGGCTAACCCAGATGGGGGTACAGGGCAAGTTCTATCGCATTCTGCGGCGTTTTTACCGAAGAACGTCATCGCGAGTGCTAGTCGATGGCGAACTCACTGGTGAAGTGCTGGAAGAGATGGGAGTTCAGCAAGGGTCGCCGTTGTCACCGTCGCTGTTCAACGTCTTCATGGATGAGCTAACGGTCCGAATCGCGAAAGAGTTGGAGATCGAGGACCTCAACCGCATCGAAGACATACGGACCCTGCTTTACGCCGACGACGTTGCGGTAATTGCGCATAGTATCACGGAGCTTCAACAGATTGTAAATGTCGTGGCGACATTCGTGGAGGACTACCGGCTTGAAATCAACCTGAAACCGGGCAAGACGGAAGTCATGCCGATATACGGGCACGCCAAGTCAAAAAAGTCGCCCCCGTGCGTGAGGTTCCGGGGCAAGGTTCTCAACGTCACCGACCACTACAAATACCAGGGAGTTCTGCTCACGGACACCCTCTCCGATAAACCGCAAGCGAAGCGGGCGGCGGAAATCACTGTAGCGGGAACGGCTGCCTACTACCCCCTCTGGATTGCCCACGAAGTTCCAGCGCGTCTTCGGCTGATGAATTGGCAGCAAATGGTTGGCGCAAAGTTGCTTTACGCATCGGCTTTTTGGGATCTGCCGGGCGCCAACAAGCTGAGTAAGCTGGAGGGCGCGTTGGTAGCGCCCCTGCGGGTCATCTTGGGTGTTGGTACGCGCACAAGCGGCTGCATCACCAGGGGTTTAGGCCGCACGCCGAGTTTTAGCATCCTTGCCAAGGCGGCCCGGCTTCGGTTCCTAGGGCGCATCGAGTTACTGGGCAACACAGCGCTAACACGCAGGCTTTACAACACGGGTCGGTGCAAATGGAAGGAAGATACGGAAATTTGATCTTAGCAGATCACAGGCTGCGGGAGGGCTTGGATGCGCTCAAGCGGGTCGTGAACGAAGATGGCACGGTAGATGATAAGGACTGGCTGGCCGCTCTGGCGAACTGGAACGAGGTGGTAAAGCAATGGTCTGTCCGGCAGGAAGTAGCTGGCTGGGAGCGGCAGGCTAAGCCCTCTGATGGGCTTAGGATGCTGCTTAGCCAGATGTCTTCCTGCTCTGCTTTCCCACGTTGGCGGGCGCTGGAGGGGGGAAGTCACAACCTTATCAGAAGGCGATTGTTGAGCTGCAACAATCGCCTTCGCCTCTACCGATCCAAATTTGGCTCATGCTCGCCGGACTGCTCAAGCTGTTTCGCCTTGTGTGGCACTGAGGTTAACGAGTCGTTACGTCACTTCCTGCTGCATTGCCCAACGTTTGCGAGCTCTCGTGAGGCACTGTTTAAGTTTATCGATGAGGCGCAAGCCCGGCAGCCCCTCATGCTGAATCGAGGAGGGCTTTATCACAGGGAACTGCGGGAGGCGGAGGAGGAGATGAGGCTCTTCAAAGAGGAACGGCTGAAGGGGGAGGATGAAAAGATGGCGGCGATGCTCGGCGTTTTGTTTATCCCTGTCCCAGAAGAGGTGGAGGAGTTAGGGAGGTTTGTTGCCACCATCTGGAAAGAGTGGGAGGAGTTGGAGGCGCAGATCAGGGAGGCAGAGGGGGTGGAGGAGGAGGAGGAGGTGATCGACCTCACGCTCGTTCAGGAGGTGGGTAGAAGGAGGAGGGGAAGGCCTAGTCAGGTAGAATGTCTGGCTAGATCTGTTGTAGGTGGAGGTCAGCGCAGCGTCGCGGACTTTTTCTCGGCAGATAACTCCTCTCACTCCTTGCACCCACTTGCACATGCACAGCACGCTCATTTGCACATTGCACCGCCAGTCGAGTCTTTGGAGCGGAGCCGCGTCACCGAACGGCCCCGTGCTACCAATGGAGGCACATGTCCGACAGGATCAAAGGCCAATTGACTGATAAGTCTATTATTATTATTATTATTATTATTATTCATCTGGGCCCTGTCGCCAGTTCGATTCCCGTCGGTGCCACCAGTATTTTCATTGAACATACCGGTCCGTCTGGAAGTGTTGGAACTGCCCTTGCGGGGGTGTCATTAGAGCCTATCGTCAATTCTTCGTACTCCCCTCACGGGTGAGACGATGGAGGCGCATGTGCAGATTTGCATCAGCCATTGACAGAGAAGCACTATTATTATTATTATTATTATTATTATTATTATTATTATTATTACTACTACTACTATGGAGGCACATGTCCAGGATCTGGATCTGATGTTATAGTCTGAGGAAGCCTATTATTATTATTATTGTGTCAAGGCATCAAATGGGGAGCACATGTTGTATCGCCAGTGAGCACTCACCTCTTGTCCATTGACGCAGACAACACCGTTGATAGTGGACACGTGTGTACTTACCCTAGAGTTGCCAAGAAAGCCAGACAATCACGAATGTATTATACATATGTACATGCATAAGTAGTCGTTTATGTACCTG
>WBZZ01004570.1:195000-260270 GCA_019918135.1 Paulinella micropora
GGTATAACAGGAAGCCACCAAACCCTACTTAACCATCTATCCAAGCCTGACTGTACCCGCTTCATCCCAGACATTATACCACTTACGGAATCCAAAATAACACCAGGTACACCACACACCACTTTCCAATCCCAACATACACATCTTACCATACCACCGATGTGTCCGTCTACTATAAAAACGACATGCACATCACAATTTCTGAATCTAAAATCTCAAAAGCTTCTGGCATAATCATGCAGGTACACAGCACAGAACATAAAAATAATCCAATCCACACCATATTCCATATCTACAAAAGACCACTCTCACAATCCTACGACGGCGCTTTCTTCCAAGAGCTCCAAAACTACATGCAAGGTATCCTCTCTACCTCCCCACACACTAGCATCACGACTGTTGGTGACCTTAACCTTGACCTCTTGCGCCCTACCAAACAGGTATGTGACTTCCTTGCTGTCAATAACCTCTTCACCACAATCAAAAATCCCACTCGCAAAGCAAAGAGCCATACACTGCTTGATGTAATCTTAACAACACTCAGCTGCGATATCACATCTGATGTTTTACCTACATGCATCTCTGACCACCCCATCTACGCTATCTTTCACACCACAATCGCGCATAAGAAAAATAATAATAAAACCCTAAGTAATAAGAGATATGAAGATAAGAAGGAAATAATAACAGAAATAATTAATGAACTTAAGCAAGTTCTTGACCCAGAACTAAATAACGATACGCCTAATAATTATATAAATAAGATACATACAGTTATAAAGACAGTGGTAGAAAAGTATGAAAAACGTATAAAGAAGCGAAAATGGAAACCATGGTGCAATAATGAAACTAGAGCTATGATTAAGAAGCAAAGAGAACTGTATGAAATAAAAGTAGCATGCCCAGTTAAAAGTAATAGGATTAAGTATAATAAGCATAGAAATAAAACTAATAGAGAGATTAAGAAAGCTAATCAAGCATACATGACTGCCCTAATCGAAAATTAAGTCACGACCCAAAAAAACGTATGAATGCGTTGAGAAAGTTGATCCCACAGACACAGGGTCTGAAGACTTCGCCCACCCAGCTCCGCGTAGATGATAAAGTAATCACCGACCTCAAAGGTATTGCCAATGCACTCAACAGACACTACACGACGGTCGGCTCCAAGGTCAGTGCCAAATCCCCCAAGAACATAAAGTCAGAGAAGAGGAAATAGACCTAACACAGAAACAGCTGCCTACCTTTTAACTCAAACGCATTTTGCAGGATGATGTAGTCGAGACACTGAAAGCAATAAACAGAAACAAAGCAGAAGATATAAACAAAATAAAGCCAGCCATAATGCAAGACCTGCACTAAAAATAACTAAAGTTATTGAAATATATATATCTGTACTTTGCATTATAAACCATAACAAAGCCTAGCCACAGCTTTATCTATTATCTATCTATCTATCTATCTATATATCCATCCCTGGAGACGGTCTCTGCCACTGGCAACTCAGCCTAGGGTTCAGATCTAACTATCTCCTACAATGACGATTTTGTGTCCGCCGTTAATCGCGCGCAGCGCAAGGGCTAAACAGGCAACCAACTCCTGACCATGGCTGATGAAGTTGGGGCGTGATGCAAAGGGTTGATGAAGTCGGGGTTGTAGAAAGGTAACTCACAACGAGCGTGAACTCCTGAAACCTCGACTTGCTCATGGCATCATCTCCTTAGGGCACGCGCTCCTGGGGAGTGTTCTAGTGTTGTCCCGTATAGTTCAAAAGGGCTCGGCTACCTTTCGGCTTGAACTGGGCACAGACACCAACCACAGCGAGACAGTGGTTGGTGTGCAGCTTGGCCGGTGCTGAAAGTTCTTGTCCGGGGGTAGTATAGGAGGCCATGGCTTTTCAAGCTAAGCCACGCCCATAGATTAAACATTAAACATATCTATATATCTATCTATCTATCTAGCTACTATCTATCTATCTATCTATCTATCTATCTATCTATCTATCTATCTATCTATCTATCTATATCAGATATCAGATACACACGACAAATCAAAGCTAAAGATAGAACGCTACCTGAGAACTACAGACCTATCTCGCTACTGCCGATCATCGCTAAGGTCTTTGACACTATACTCAACAAGCAACTGATGACCCACCTTACCAGGTACGACATCCTCTCCCGAACTCAATATGCTTTCCGACCACATTCGAACACAACAATCACCACGCAAACCATCTTAAACCACATCCAAAACCTCAAAGGCCCAGGACGGTATGTGCTTATCGACCTATCGAAAGCTTATGACACCATCGATCATGACTCATCCATAAACTACGAAATAATATAAATTTTAGCGATAACACCACTACCTTTTTCAAATCATACCTCACAAAACGATACCAAACCGTATTTACCCAATATGCTCGTTCCTACCCACGCAAGATCACACATGGGATCCTGCAAGGTAGCACACTCTCAACAACGCTCTTCATTTTATGCATCAACGATATTATACTCTCACTGACACACGGGAAAGTCGTTGCATATGCAGATGACACCACACTCATCATTGCTGCTAAGAATAAAGGAGCAACTCCAAGAACAAGCACAAACTGACACAACTAACCTTGTCCGTTACTTCCACAGACATAACCTAGTACCCAACCCCACCAAAACCACCTACACCATCTTCCACAAGCATGAACAGAAGGTGCAGCTCGACTTGACTATCGACGGCCAGAGGCTCCAACAAGAACGAAAGGTAAAAGTAAGTACAATCATCCAAAGCAACCTGTCCTTCCGTGAACATATACAATCTATTGTCGTCCGTCTTCAACCGTTTGTCCAAATGTTTCGCTATGTGAACAGCCTACTTCCCACCCATATTCTCCTCCAACTCTACTATGCACATGTATACCCCCTACTTATGTATGGTACCTCTATATGGGGATCTGATGAATACAACACCATTATACGTCCACTCATTATCATCCAAAAACGTATAGTCCGTCTGATCTGCCTCAAATCATGGATAACACCTACCAAACTACTTTTTGCCAAACTACGCCTACTCAACATAATTAACATGTATAAATATAGCGTATGCATGGATGCACACTCCCTTATTTACCCAGCCTTCAAGGCTTTCCTACCCCTCCACTACAACAATATCCGACCAATTACAGCTGTTCATAACTACAACACTAGGCGATCATAAGGAAACACATGTACAACGACTCTAAGACGGGTCATCAGTACAGCAGAGCCACACAAGCACAATGGGATAAGCTACCAGAACATCTGAGAGACAAAGCTGAATTCAAAACTGAACTCAAGGCGTATCTCTTACAGCTGCAGCAATCATAACACTGCCTACGGGCCTAAAGAGGCGTTGGACACCTCGTCATCAGATGATACCTGAGTGTGGGACAAGTTCAGCGTTGACCACATCCTAAGCCGGAGTGTGGTTAGCCAAACCCCCTTGGGGAGTCACCTCGTGTCTTCCAGCTTTTGTGAGCACCGCCGTTATATATACAACTGACTAGGATTATAATACCCTCAGCGTATATATATACATATATATATATATATTTAATATATATATATATATACATACATATGTATATAATATTATAATATATCTAAACATGTTTACCTCGACCTTTTTTTTTATTACTAACTTCATATGTATGTGTATATGTATATATATTATATGTATAATATATATTACCTTTTTATGTCATTTCATTTTTACTTTTATTTTCTTCCTTATTTTATTTTTATTTTATTTTTAATACTTTCAATCTATTTTTATTTTATTTTAATATGTTTAATAATTTAATTTTCATTATTATTAATAATTTGAGAAGTAGTCACCATCTAGTTAAATCAATAGCTCTTGAGCTAACGATTTGTATGGATGATCAGAAGTTAAATTTAACTTCATTAAATCGAATTTTCATTATTATTAATAATTTTGAGAAGTAGTCACCATCTAGTTAAATCAATAGCTCTTGAGCTAACGATTTGTATGGATGATCAGAAGTTAAATTTAACTTCATTAAATCGAAGGCCTAGGCCTAGTAGTAGTAGAAGCAGCAGCAGTGATTAATGAGACGGAGAAAGAGAACAAGAAGGAGAAGGAAAATAAGAAGGGCAAAGAGACGGCCTTGAGGGGCCCCGCCGGAGGCGATTTTTTTTTTTTTTTTTTTTTTTTTTTTTTTCGTTTAAAATGCTAGGAATTCATATAAATATTTACATACATAGAAAAATATAAGGAATTTTTCATAAATTTGAACGGTACCGCACGATACGTAGCTATACGTACGTATCGTGCGGTACCACACGTATCGTGCGGTACCGCGGTACCGTATCTAGATAACGCCTGTGGATGTTATGGCAGCCACACCATCCACGGTTTTGAAGGAAAGGCAAGAAAAGAGAAGAAAAGTAAGGAAAGAAAAGAACTGAAAGAAAAGAAAAAGGAATATGTAAAGTAAGTCTAGGGTGAAAACTGTGTTCTGAAAAGAAAGAGGGGGAAAGAAAAAAACACCCGAAGCAAGAAAAAAACACCCGAAGCAAAGAATGTGGCTGACATTCACAGGTGGACAACAAACGGTTCTCTGTGGAACCTCGCAGCGGTGCCACCAGTGCAGGTCTGAGGCCCGACTGATGATCGTGCAGGAATGGTTTTTCATCTTGATTACTTTGTTGTATGCATAAATTGGTGCGAAAATTTTCTCTCTTCTCCCTCCCTTCCAAACTTCTTTTTATGCATGTCCAAATGGTTTCTTTTTTTTTTTTCTTTTTTTTTTTTTTTTTTTTTTTTTTTTTCCAGTAAGCAAGGTTTAATGAGAAAAAGACGAAAGAAAAATGAAGAAGAGCCTAATTCAAATGAATTCTGGTTCCAAGGAACGACAGTACAAGCTCATAAGGAAATCTGGAACTAAGGTTCAACAGAAAGCTCCTGGAAAGAGTAATATAGAAGGGGTAAGAAAGAGGAAAAAGATAGAAAGAAAGAAAGGAAAAAGGGAGCTAACATAGTGAGGGTGCCTTTGGGCGTCAGTTCTGTTGAAGTTGATGAAGCGGACGTGGTCTCTACTTAGAGATTGCGCACTCCCCTCGACAACAATTGTTGGTTTCGCTCATGGGTTTGTGAAGGCTGAGTTTGGACGCGTGCTGCGAGACTGGGACTGAAGGCTGGCTTTTTTCTGAAGGCAGCCAGAGGTGTCATGTTCGAGCAACAAGCGTGTTGGGTTGAGAGTCCAGAATGAGAAATGCAGAAAGCGAAGTGGGAGGTCCAGACTAAAGAAAAAGCGAGGAAAAGAAGATAGAAGAACAAAAACAGTAAAGAAGGAAAACAGGGGGAAAAAACAAAAGAGAAAAGGAACAAAGAACAAGACAAACAAAAGAAAGAAACAAATAACCAGAACAAAAGAGACAAAAACAAAAACAAAACAAAAAAGACAACAAAAGAGGCAGCAACAAGCACAAAAAAGCAAAACAAACAAACAAACAAACGCAAGGCCAGACAGTAGCAGGGGAGACGATACTGAACTAGAAGGCAAGAATGGAAAGCGCCAGAGAAGGTAAGACGTAACAAGCATAGGCGCAAGTGAGATCAATTGACAGTCAGTGAGACAGCCCTTAAGGAAACTGCAGCACCTAACGCAATTCACTCGCACCCGGAGGCTATCGTAGCCAGGAGGGTGGTGTGCAGAGCGTAGTAAGGCTCGACGTGGCGTAGTCGCGACGCGATTATGCCGAGTGCTGCAATATCCATAAGGACAGGCCCAAGCCTGGCAACCTCACAGACATGCAGCCTCAAGCAAGTCGAGCCAAACCACTCCGCACCCCACCCCCATAGACCAGAAGAAAAAGGTTTAATGAGAAAGAGACAATAGAAAAAAGAAGAGCCTAATTCAAAAGAATTCTGGTTCCAAGGAACAACAGTACAAGCTCATAAGGAAATCTGGAACTAAGGTTCAACAGAAAGCTCCTGGAAAGAATAATATGGAAGAGAAAAGAAAGAGAGAAAGAAAGACAGAAAGAAAGAAAGACAGAAAGAAAGAAAGACAGAAAGAAAGAAAGGAAGAAAGAGAAAAGAAAAACCAGGAAAAGAAAAGAAAACGGAGAAACAAATAGGAGCGAAGAAAGAAAAAAGCAAAAAACAAAAAAGGAGCAAGAACAAAAGATAAGAGAAACAAAAGAAACAGACAAACAAGCGAAACAAAAGAAACAAAAACAAAACAAAAACAATTCAAAAACAATACAAAAAGGCAACAATAGTTTTTTTTTGTTTTTTTTTTACAGTAAGCAAGGTTTAATGAGAATGAGACGAAAGAAGAATAAAGAAGAGCCTAATTCAAATGAATTCTGGTTCCAAGGAACGACAGTACAAGCTCATCAGGAAATCTGGAACTAAGGTTCAACAGAAAGCTCCTGGAAAGAATAATATAGAAGAGAAAAGAAAGAAAGAAAGAAAGACAGAAAGAAAGAAAGGAAGAAAGAGGAAAGAAAAAACCAGGAAAAGAAAAGAAACGGAGTAACAAAGAAGAGCGAAGAAAGAAGAAAAAAAAACCCAAAAAAAACAAAAAACAAAAGAAACAAAAGAAACAGACAAACAAGCGAAACAAAAGAAACAAAAACAAAACAAAAAGGCAACAAAAGACGCAGCAACAAACACAAAAAGCAAAACAAACAAACAAACAAACACAAGGCCAGACAGTAGCAGGGGAGACGATACTGAACTAGAAGGAAAGAGCGGAAAGTGCCAGAAAAAGGTAAGACATAACTAACATGGGCGCAAGTGAGATCAATTGACAATCAGTGAGACAGCCCTTAGGGAAACTGCAGCACCTAACGCAATTCACTCGCACCCGGAGCCAGGAGGGTGGTGTGCAGAGCGTAGTAAGGCTCGACGTGGCGAACTCGCGACGCGATTATGCCGAGTGCTGCAGTATCCATAAGGACCAGCTCAAGCCTGGCAACCTCATAGACATGCAGCCTCAAGCTAGTCGAGCCAAACCACTCCGCAACCCACCCCCCTCATAGAACAGAATAAACTCCACAAGCCACAAACATAGACATACAGAAGAGCCATGCCAGAACAAGCCCAGGCCTAACAAGCAGCAATAGATAGGAAGAACGAAGAAGAAAGAAGAAACAAAAGGGGAAAAGAAAGAAAAAGAAAAGAAGGAAAAAGAAGAAAGGTAAAAATAGAGACAAAAGAAATAATAAAAGTAAAAGTTATAAAAATAATATGTATGTATCGTCTGCCAATTGCTGAGCCAAAAGGCCATGTGCATCCAGTCCTCCATTCCATAAGGAAAGTCTCCACACCAATCGGTGGAATAAAGGAAGTGACGGCATAGAACATTCCTCTAGGAGCTTTATACCAATCAGCCCATGGAAAGGGACCGATGGCCTATGTACTCCCTATATAATAATAATAATAATAATAATAATAATAATAATAGTGCTTCTCTGTCAATGGCTGATGCATTTCTGCACATGCGCCTCCATCGTCTCACCCGTGAGGGGAGTACGAAGAATTGACGATAAGCTCTAATGACACCCCCGCAAGGGCAGTTCCAACACTTCCAGACGGGCCGGTATGTTCAATGAAAATACTGGTCCAGAAATAGACCGATATGTTCAATGAAAATACTGGTGGCACCGACGGGAATCGAACTGGCGACAGGGCCCAGATGGTAGAACTTGACCACTGGGCTATCACGGTGTCCAATAATAATAATAATAATAATAATAATAATAATAATAATAATAATAATAATAATAATAATAGTGCTTCTCTGTCAATGGCTGATGCATTTCTGCACATGCGCCTCCATCGTCTCACCCGTGAGGGGAGTACGAAGAATTGACGATAAGCTCTAATGACACCCCCGCAAGGGCAGTTCCAACACTTCCAGACGGGCCGGTATGTTCAATGAAAATACTGGTCCAGAAATAGACCGGTATGTTCAATGAAAATACTGGTGGCACCGACGGGAATCGAACTGGCGACAGGGCTCAGATGGTAGAACTTGACCACTGGGCTATCACGGTGTCCAATAATAATAATAATAATAATAATAATAATAATAATAACAATAATAATAGACTTATCAGTCAATTGGCCTTTGATCCTGTCGGACATGTGCCTCCATTGGTAGCACGGGACCGTTCGGTGACGCGGCTCCGCTCCAAAGACTCGACTGGCAGTGCAATGTGCAAATGAGCGTGCTGTGCATGTGCAAGTGGGTGCAAGGAGTGAGAGGAGTTATCTGCCGAGAAGAAGTCCGCGACGCTGCGCTGACCTCCACCTACAACAGATCTAGCCAGACATTCTACCTGACTAGGCCTTCCCCTCCTTCTACCCACCTCCTGAACGACCGTGAGGTCGATCACCTCCTCCTCCTCCTCCGCCCCCTCTGCCTCCCTGGTCTGCGCCTCCAACTCCTCCCACTCCTTCCAGATGGTGGCAACAAACCTTCCTAACTCCTCCTCCACCTCTTCTGGGACAGGGATAAACAAAACGCCGAGCATCGCCGCCATCTTTTCATCCTCCCCCTTCAGCCATTCCTCTTTGAAGAGCCTCATCTCCTCCTCTGCCTCCCGCAGTTCCCTGTGATAAAGCCCTCCTCGATTCAGCATGAGGGGCTGCCGGGCTTGCGCCTCATCGATAAACTTAAACAGTGCCTCACGAGAGCTCGCAAACGTTGGGCAATGCAGCAGGAAGTGACGTAACGACTCGTTAACCTCAGTGCCACACAAGGCGAAACAGCTTGAGCAGTCCGGCGAGCATGAGCCAAATTTGGATCGGTAGAGGCGAAGGCGATTGTTGCAGCTCAACAATCGCCTTCTGATAAGGTTGTGACTTCCCCCCTCCAGCGCCCGCCAACGTGGGAAAGCAGAGCGGGAAGACATCTGGCTAAGCAGCACCCTAAGCCCATCAGAGGGCTTAGCCTGCCGCTCCCAGCCAGCTACTTCCTGCCGGACAGACCATTGCTTTACCACCTCGTTCCAGTTCGCCAGAGCGGCCCGCCAGTCCTTATCATCTACCGTGCCATCTTCGTTCACGACCCGCTTGAGCGCATCCAAGCCCTCCCGCAGCCTGTGATCTGCTAAGATCAAATTTTCCGTATCTTCCTTCCATTTGCACCGACCCGTGTTGTAAAGCCTGCGTGTTAGCGCTGTGTTGCCCAGTAACTCGATGCGCCCTAGGAACCGAAGCCGGGCCGCCTTGGCAAGGATGCTAAAACTCGGCGTGCGGCCTAAACCCCTGGTGATGCAGCCGCTTGTGCGCGTACCAACACCCAAGATGACCCGCAGGGGCGCTACCAACGCGCCCTCCAGCTTACTCAGCTTGTTGGCGCCCGGCAGATCCCAAAAAGCCGATGCGTAAAGCAACTTTGCGCCAACCATTTGCTGCCAATTCATCAGCCGAAGACGCGCTGGAACTTCATGGGCAATGCAGAGGGGGTAGCAGGCAGCCGTTCCCGCTACAGTGATTTCCGCCGCCCGCTTCGCTTGCGGTTTATCGGAGAGGGTGTCCGTGAGCAGAACTCCCAGGTATTTGTAGTGGTCGGTGACGTTGAGAACCTTGCCCCGGAACCTCACGCACGGGGGCGACTTTTTTGACTTGGCGTGCCCGTATATCGGCATGACTTCCGTCTTGCCCGGTTTCAGGTTGATTTCAAGCCGATAGTCCTCCACGAATGTCGCCACGACATTTACAATCTGTTGAAGCTCCGTGACACTATGCGCAATTACCGCAACGTCGTCGGCGTAAAGCAGGGTCCGTATGTCTTCGATGCGGTTGAGGTCCTCGATCTCCAACTCTTTCGCGATTCGGACCGTTAGCTCATCCATGAAGACGTTGAACAGCGACGGTGACAACGGCGACCCTTGCTGAACTCCCATCTCTTCCAGCACTTCACCAGTGAGTTCGCCATCGACTAGCACTCGCGATGACGTTCTTCGGTAAAAACGCCGCAGAATGCGATAGAACTTGCCCTGTACCCCCATCTGGGTTAGCCTCTGAAACAACCCGGCCCGCCAAACCGTAGGGAATGCCTTTCTCAGATCCACGAACAAAACGAAAGAACGGAGGCCAGCTTGTTGTCTAAGGCGCAGACGCTCCTTAAGGACAAAAATCTGGTCCCCCGTACTACGTTTTGGCCGGAACCCACCCTGCTCTGGGCGCAGCCTGCCCGGCTGATCGATGAAAGCCGTAAGCCTCGCCGCCATAAGGGACAGATACATCTTACCCAGACAGCTCAGAATCGCGATGTCTCTCCAATTTTCCGGATCGGTTGGGTCGCCTCCTTTTGGGATGTTGACGATAATCGCTTTGCCCCAGTCGCTGGGGGTGTATTCGCACGATTTCAACCAGTTGAAGAAGCGCACCAGAAAGCTCACAATCCGCGTGCCTCCGTACTTGAGCATCTCGTTCTTGATCTTATCCGGTGAGCACGCTTTGTGATTCTGGAGATTTTCCTGGCAGAGCTCCACTTCCTTCTCGGTGTAATCATAGTCCAGCGGGCCCGTCTCAGTCCGGATCTCCTCGGCTTGCGCCATGGCCTCGAATTGGTCGCGCAGGTTGTCGTTATACTGGAAGGTTTCGCGGGCCTTCCGCTCGGGCTCAATCCGCGCTGCTTCCTCATCAGAACCGACTTCCTCTACACATGCATCCTCCAAAAACTGGTTTTCTTTGGGGACCACCATACGTCGGCGGTATTCTTCCCATTCTTGTAGTTTTTCCCGGAGTGTGCATGCCAGAGTGCCATCGGGCTTCCGAACAGGAGCAGAAGCGTTCGACCGCCGAACCCCGCCCAAACGCTTTGACAGCTTCCAGTACGTGGCCATGGTAGCGCTCCTGAAGTTGGCAGCGGTGTCATTCTGGACCCGCTTCCACGCTTGCTCCTTCTTCTCCTTGCATAACCTTCTGACCGCCTTCCTCGCTTCTTTATATCTTTGCCAGGCCTCTCGGTTGGCCTCATTCCTTCGCCAGAGGCCGTATGCCTCTCTCCGTCGCGCAATCGCTTCCCTAAGACTCTCATCAAACCATGCATTAGTAAACCCTGGCCTAATCACCCGAACTCCCAAGACCTTCACGGCTGCGCCCGTGAAAGCTCGGACCACTAAGCTAGCGACCCTATCTACCTCCTGCTGAAGCTCATCCGGGTCCTCCACTGCTGATAGATCTGGGAGGCCATCTGGCAACAGCCCCGATATACCAGCTGCAAAGGTCTCGTCGTACTTCAACCTAAGCTTAGACAGCTCACTCTCCTTACCCTCAACTACCCTGCCTATCAAGCGCTCTGCCTTGAATGCTTTGTACCTCTTTACCTGCTTTTTGGGGGGTGGCTGTCCCCCCAGACCAGTTCCGCCCACACAGCTTTGTGGTCGGTATCAAGGTCTACCTCGTCGACGCCGAAGCTTGCCTCCTCCGCCAGCTCGGAAGAGACGCAGATGTAATCCAGTAGATGCCTTCGTCCACCTACATTTTCCTGCCTAGACCACCAATATTTGTCCCCCCGTGGTTGCGAAAACCCACTGAGATTGCGCAACCCCGTGGCAACAAGCATCGCAGCCAGCAACTCACCATTCTCACTCCTAACCCCTCTACCCCTCCCATCTATCTCGCCAAAGAGGCCCACCACTCCCTCCTCCCGCGCTATTCTGGCGGGCCCCAGCTTAGCATTAGCATCACCAACCGTAACCACATGACCTTTGGTGGCGAAGTAGGAGACGGCCGCCTGCCACGCCTCATAGGCTGCAATAGATTCCTCTCGTTGATTTTCTTGGGGGAAGTAGCCGTTACCGACGAACACATCCGACGCCGTCGCGCTCCCAGACGACAGCCGCACCCACAATTGCTGTGGGTGTGAAACAGGCGCCTGTACAATGGTAGCGCACGGTGCCAGATAGTTGGCCACCAACGTCAAGACTCCCCCCAAGAGACGCGAGCCCGCACCAGTTGCAGCCGCTTTGCCGAGGACTGCGAAGCCGTCGACTTGGAGCTTCTCCACCTTCTGCGACGATAGGTTGTGCTCCTGGACTCCGACGATCACCCAGCCTCGCTCCTTGTAGTGCTCCGGCCATTCCCCAAAGCCTGGGCTATCCGCACCCACTTTGCCTTGCCAATTATGTGAGGCCACCCTCAGTGGGAAGCCTTTCACAAATTGGGAAGAACGAAGCTGATGCCGATGCCTGCGCTTCGGTTGAGCCCGCCTGGAGCCCTCCGCCACCCTCCACGGCCCATCCTGCACCCTCCGCCCCAGCTCCTCCAGCTCCCGCATCCCGCCCCACTCCGCCAAGGGAGATTCACCGCTTGAGGGTTCGCCCTGGGGCTCGTCGACTTCCACGTCGAGCACCCAGTAGCCAAACCCCTGCTTGCGAAGCTCCCTCTGCATCTCTACATACTGGGCACCCCCCCGTGCAGCCCGCTGCTTCTCTCTTTCCCGGAAAGTCCTACCCGTCGCAACGTGAACCTTTCCCGTGAAGAACTTACGCTCCCGCAGCAGCCGCACCATCTTCTCCGCCTCCTCACAAGACGCACATTTAATCCGCAAATGTCGCCCACTACCTCTGCCCGCGAATTCCACCTCGACTTCCCCGAGACCGAGAATTCGGAGCTCTCGCGCCATGACCACTGTCTGAGAGACATGCGATAGCCCCCATACTATGCAACATCTCTTATCCAGCTCATTTCGTACCTTCCTCCGCCACCTCCTCGGTGGCGGTACCGCTTGCCACACGCCGTGACCAGACCTTTCCGGACGTGACTTCTCTTCCGAGGTTGGGGAGGGTGATCGAGATGCAGCAGGATTGCTGGCTCTACGTGATTCAGGTTGCCCGTCAGGTACGCGAGCACTCGACCACCCCACCCCGGCCGAGTAGCCATCGCCACCCGCAGGCGCACTCCCACGGGGAACGTCTAAACCTGAAGGATTACCGCCTTGACCCATAGGGCCAGCACTAGCGGCCGCGCTCTTCGCATAAGAACCTGACATAAGTGGTATGGGACCCCGGTGCCGCATTGATCGAGTTGTAAACTCGATAAATGAGGACCCAGGTGGGGTTATTTAAAGCTCAACCCTTAAAAAGCATACGTGTACGTATGTATAGGAATACACACAAACACTCACCTGCATCCGTAACCAGGCACGAGGCAGACCCGCTGTGCATCATCGAGGTAGGTGTCGTGGCAAACCACCCTGCGTCCGATAAACGCTGCAAGTGAGTCATCTACCGAGAGCACAGAGTGACAGGCCCGTGCACGTATACCCACCACCCCATAACCCTCCGCCAGAGCAACCCCATGGCATCCGCAGGATGAGCACGAAGAGTGCTGAGAGAGAGGGTGAGCCAGGAGCCCCGCTCCGGTCCGTCGTTACTTTGGTCATTTAGTCGTTTCAAGGCTTGTGGTAAGGTGTAGGGCCTCTCGCCTTCGTACAAACTCCGACCGACAGTAGTTTGGTTGACCATCCTTCGCGGTGACCCTCTGAACACAACCCCCTCCCCCAGTGTCCACCCCTTGTGATTCCAGAGGCCACCCCGAGCCAAGAGCCATGAGTATGATGAGCAACTCACATGAGTTACTCTCAGTAATTGGGACCCGTCTCATAAATCAATGGAACGCTTATCGTGCGCCCCTCATAGGCTCAGCCCGCAGGCCTCGCCCAAAGCAAAGCAAAGCAACAACAACAACAACAAAAAAAAAAAAAAAAAAAAAAAAAAAAAAAAAAAAAAAAAAAAGAGAGAGAGAGAGAGAGAGAGAGAGAGAGAGAGAGAGCGAGCGAGAGCGAGGCTGCCGTGGCTCGCCCGCAATCCAGCTGGGTGCACCTCGTCACAACCACTCATCGGCGTGAGCTCATAGCTGTGTGCGACATAGGTACAAGAGCAAGAGGAGAAACAGTGTGCCAGCGTGGATGTGTGGGTGAGGCAGTGCGGTGAGGCAAAGCAGCGATGCCAGTCGAATCCCTGGAGACGGAACCTAGCATCAAAAACATCGTATAAGTCTACCCCAGGCCTCCATCCACCGAGTGGTGAGCTCGATAAAAGAAGACCCGAGTGGGGTTATTTAAAGCTCAACCCTTAAAAAAGCATAAACATGTACGCCGCCAGGAACCCAACAACAATAACATAGCAGCCAGGAACCCAACAACAATAACATAGCAGCCAGGAACCCAACAACAATAACATAGCAGCCAGGAACCCAACAACAATAACATAGCAGCCAGGAACCCAACAACAATAACATAGCAGCCAGGAACCCAACAACAATAACATAGCTTCCGTAACCAGCCTTCAGGAACCCGCCTCAGTTACCCGCCCCCGTAACCAGGTCAGAGACGTGACGTACTATGCATCATTGAGGTGTCGTGGCAAGCCACCCTGCGTCCGATAGAAGCTACAAAAGAGTCATCTACCGAGAACACTAAGTGACAGGCCCGGTCACATGCACCCAACACGTCCCGACCCTCCGCCAGAGCATCCCCATGGCATCCGCAAAGTGAGCACGAGGGGTTCTGGGAGAGAGGGTGAGTCAGGAGCCCCGCGTCCAGGCAGTCGCTACTGTGGCAGTTGAGTGATTTCAAGGCTTGTGGAAATGTGTGGGGCCTGTCGCCTTCATTCCCACTCATACCGACAGTAGTTTAGTTAACCAACCTGTCCAGTGACCCACTGAGCCCAACCCCCTCCCTCAGATAACCCCCACCCCCCGCACCCCGAGTGATACCAGAGGCCACCCCGAGCCAAGAGCCGTGAGCGTGGTGAGAGAGATTCTCTCAGTAAAAGTTTCCGTCTCATGAATCAGTGGAGCACTGATTATGTACCCCTCATAACAAGCTGCCAACGGCCCCAACCCCGCCGTGTGGCGGTGACACCCAACCATGTATTGGTGCCCCCCAAAATAATAATAATAATAATAATAATAATAATAATAATAATAATAATAATAATAATAATAGTGCTTCTCTGTCAATGGCTGATGCATTTCTGCACATGCGCCTCCATCGTCTCACCCGTGAGGGGAGTACGAAGAATTGACGATAGGCTCTAATGACACCCCCGCAAGGGCAGTTCCAACACTTCCAGACGGACCGGTATGTTCAATGAAAATACTGGTCCAGACGGATCGGTATGTTCAATGAAAATACTGGTGGCACCGACGGGAATCGAACTGGCGACAGGGCCCAGATGGTAGAACTTGGCCACTGGGCTATCACGGTGTCCAAAATAATAATAATAATAATGATAATAATAGTGCTTCTCTGTCAATGGCTGATGCATTTCTGCACATGCGCCTCCATGGTCTCACCCGTTGAGGGGAGTACGAAGAATTGACGATAAGCTCTAATGACACCCCCGCAAGGGCAGTTCCAACACTTCCAGACGGACCGGTATGTTCAATGAAACTACTGGTCCAGACGGAGCGGTATGTTCAATGAAAATACTGGTGGCACCGACGGGAATCGAACTGGCGACAGGGCCCAGATGGTAGAATTTGACCACTGGGCTATCACGGTGTCCAAATGATAATAATAATAATAATAATAATAATAATAATAGTTATAAAATATATATACATATATATATACACATATATATATATATTTACAGTAAGCAAAAGGTTGAATGAGAATGAGACGAAAGAATCATTTTTTTTTTTTTGTTTTTTTTTACGGTAAGCAAGGTTTAATGAGAATGAGACGAAAGAAAAATAAAGAAGAGCCTAATTTTTTTTTACAGTAAGCAAGGTTTAATGAGAAAGAGACAATAGAAAAAAGAAGAGCCTAATTCAAAAGAATTTTTTTTTCACCACTTAGAATTTTAATCATTTTTTTTACAGTAAGCAAGGGTTAAATGAGAAAGAGACGATAGAAAAAAGATGAGCCTAATTCAAAAGAATTCTAGTTCCAAGGAACAATAGTACAAGCTCATAAGGAATTTTTTTTTTTTTTTTAATACAAAAACAATAACTCAAAACTGAGCAAATCCAATACTCTAAAAATCTCATAGCCAAGTCCAATGTCCACGTTTCCATTTGCACACCACTCCGCGCAGCCGATCTGAAAGAGCCAAGTATGAGAGAGAGAGAGAGAGAGGAAGAGAAGCCAGAAATCGAAGAGAAGATACTCATGTAATGCAGGCAAAGATCCCACTTGCAATCAAACTGAAAACGCTTAAAGATTTTTTTATTATTATTATTTTTTTTTAATACAGTAAGCAAGGTTTAATGAGAGAGAGACGATAGAAAAAAGATGAGCCTAATTCAAAAGAATTCTGGTTCCAAGGAACAACAGTACAAGTTTTTTTTTTTTTTAAGTAAGCAAGGTTTAATGAGAAAGAGACGATAGAAAAAAGAAGAGCCTAATTCAAAAGAATTCTGGTTCCAAGAAACAACAGTACAAGCTCATAAGGAAATCTGGAACTTTTTTTTTTTTTTTTTTTTTTTTTACAGTAAGCAAGATTTAATGAGAAAGAGACGATAGAAAAAAAAGAAGAGCCTAATTCAAAAGAATTCTGGTTCCAAGGAACAACAGTACAAGCTCATAAGGAAATCTGGAACTAAGGTTCAACAGAAAGCTCCTGGTAATATGGAAGGGAAAAGAAAGAGAAAAAAAGATAGAAAGAAAGAAAGGAGGAAGGAGATAAAAAAATCAGGAAAAGAAAAGAAAACAGAGAAACAAAAAACAGTAAAGAAAGAATAAAAAAAAGGCAAAACAAAAGAGAATAGGAATAAAAAACAAAAGAAACAAAAGAAACAAACAAACAAGCGAAACAGAAGAAACAAAAACAAAACAAAAAAGACAACAATAGAGGCAGCAACAAACACAAAAAAGCAAAACAAACAAACACAAAGCCAGACAGTGGCAAGGGAGACGATACTGAACTAGAAGGCAAGAGCGCAAAGCGCCAGAAGAGGTAAGACATAACTAACATGGGCGCAAGTGAGATCAATTGACAGTCAGTGAGACAGCCCTTAAGGAAACTGCAGCACCTAACGCAATTCACTCGCAGGCCATCGTAGCCAGGAGGGTGGTGTGCAGAGCGTAGTAAGGCTCGACGTGGCGTACTCGCGACGCGATTATGCCGAGTGCTGCAGTATCCATAAGGACCAGCCCAAGCCTGGCAACCTCATAGACATGCAGCCTCAAGCTAGTCGAGCCAAACCACTCCGCACCCCACCCCCTCATAGACCAGAAGAAACTCCACAAGCCACAACCATAAACATACAGTAGAGCCATGCCAGAACAAGCCCAAACCTAGCAGGCAGCAGTAGATAAGAAAAACGAAAAAGAAAATGAAAACAAAAGGGGAAAAGCAAGAAAAAGAAATAAAGATAATGATAGCAACAAAAATAATAATAATAGTAATAATAGTGCTTCTCTGTCAATGGCTGATGCATTTCTGCACATGCGCCTCCATCGTCTCACCCGTGAGGGGAGTACGAAGAATTGACGATAGGCTCTAATGACACTCCCGCAAGGGCAGTTCCAACACTTCCAGACGGACCGGTATGTTCAATGAAAATACTGGTCCAGACGGACCGGTATGTTCAATGAAAATTCTGGTGGCACCGACGGGAATCGAACTGGCGACAGGGCCCAGATGGTAGAACTTGACCACTGGGCTATCACGGTGTCCAATAATAATAATAATAATAATAATAATAGTAATAATAATAGTGCTTCTCTGTCAATGGCTGATGCATTTCTGCACATGCGCCTCCATCGTCTCACCCGTGAGGGGAGTACGAAGAATTGACGATAGGCTCTAATGACACCCCCGCAAGGGCAGGTCCAACACTTCCAGACGGACCGGTATGTTCAATGAAAATACTGGTCCAGACGGACCGGTATGTTCAATGAAAATACTGGTGGCACCGACGGGAATCGAACTGGCGACAGGGCCCAAATGGTAGAACTTGACCACTGGGCTATCACGGTGTCCAATAATAATAATGATAATAATAATAATAATAATAATAATAATAGTAATAATAGTGCTTCTCAGTCAATGGCGAATGCATTTCTGCACATGTGCTTCCATCGTCTCACCCGTGAGGGGAGTACGAAGATTTGACGATAGGCTCTACTGACACCCCCGCAAGGCAGCTCCACGCCTTCCAGACAGACCAATACTTTCAAAGAAAATATCGTTTGAAAATACTGGCCCCGACGGGAATCGAACTGGCGACAGGTCCCAGATGGTAGACTTTAACCACTGGGCTATCGCGGTGCCACTAATAATAATAATAATAATAATAATAATAATAATAATAATAGTGCTTCTCTGTCAATGGCTGATGCATTTCTGCACATGCGCCTCCATCGTCTCACCCGTGAGGGGAGTACGAAGAATTGACGATAGGCTCTAATGACACCCCCGCAAGGGCAGTTCCAACACTTCCAGACGGACCGGTATGTTCAATGAAAATACTGGTGGCACCGACGGGAATCGAACTGGCGACAAAACCCAGATGGTAGAACTTGACCACTGGGCTATCACGGTGTCCAAAATAATAATATTGTAATAATAATAATAATAATAATAATAATAATAATAATAATAATAATAATAATAATAATAATAAATAATAACAATAATAGACTTATCAGTCAATTGGCCTTTGATCCTGTCGGACATGTGCCTCCATTGGTAGCACGGGGCCGTTCGGTGACGCGGCTCCGCTCCAAAGACTCGACTGGCGGTGCAATGTGCAAATGAGCGTGCTGTGCATGTGCAAGTGGGTGCAAGGAGTGAGAGGAGTTATCTGCCGAGAAGAAGTCCGCGACGCTGCGCTGACCTCCACCTACAACAGATCTAGCCAGACATTCTACCTGACTAGGCCTTCCCCTCCTCCTTCTACCCACCTCCTGAACGAGCTTGAGGTCGATCACCTCCTCCTCCTCCGCCCCCTCTGCCTCCCTGATCTGCGCCTCCAACTCCTCCCACTCTTTCCAGATGGTGGCAACAAACCTCCCTAACTCCTCCTCCACCTCTTCTGGGACAGGGATAAACAAAACGCCGAGCATCGCCGCCATCTTTTCATCCTCCCCCTTCAGCCATTCCTCTTTGAAGAGCCTCATCTCCTCCTCCGCCTCCCGCAGTTCCCTGTGATAAAGCCCTCCTCGATTCAGCATGAGGGGCTGCCGGGCTTGCGCCTCATCGATAAACTTAAACAGTGCCTCACGAGAGCTCGCAAACGTTGGGCAATGCAGCAGGAAGTGACGTAACGACTCGTTAACCTCAGTGCCACAAGGCGAAACAGCTTGAGCAGTCCGGCGAGCATGAGCCAAATTTGGATCGGTAGAGGCGAAGGCGATTGTTGCAGCTCAACAATCGCCTTCTGATAAGGTTGTGACTTCCCCCCTCCAGCGCCCGCCAACGTGGGAAAGCAGAGCAGGAAGACATCTGGCTAAGCAGCATCCTAAGCCCATCAGAGGGCTTAGCCTGCCGCTCCCAGCCAGCTACTTCCTGCCGGACAGACCATTGCTTTACCACCTCGTTCCAGTTCGCCAGAGCGGCCCGCCAGTCCTTATCATCTACCGTGCCATCTTCGTTCACGACCCGCTTGAGCGCATCCAAGCCCTCCCGCAGCCTGTGATCTGCTAAGATCAAATTTCCGTATCTTCCTTCCATTTGCACCGACCCGTGTTGTAAAGCCTGCGTGTTAGCGCTGTGTTGCCCAGTAACTCGATGCGCCCTAGGAACCGAAGCCGGGCCGCCTTGGCAAGGATGCTAAAACTCGGCGTGCGGCCTAAACCCCTGGTGATGCAGCCGCTTGTGCGCGTACCAACACCCAAGATGACCCGCAGGGGCGCTACCAACGCGCCCTCCAGCTTACTCAGCTTGTTGGCGCCCGGCAGATCCCAAAAAGCCGATGCGTAAAGCAACTTTGCGCCAACCATTTGCTGCCAATTCATCAGCCGAAGACGCGCTGGAACTTCGTGGGCAATCCAGAGGGGGTAGTAGGCAGCCGTTCCCGCTACAGTGATTTCCGCCGCCCGCTTCGCTTGCGGTTTATCGGAGAGGGTGTCCGTGAGCAGAACTCCCTGGTATTTGTAGTGGTCGGTGACGTTGAGAACCTTGCCCCGGAACCTCACGCACGGGGGCGACTTTTTTGACTTGGCGTGCCCGTATATCGGCATGACTTCCGTCTTGCCCGGTTTCAGGTTGATTTCAAGCCGGTAGTCCTCCACGAATGTCGCCACGACATTTACAATCTGTTGAAGCTCCGTGATACTATGCGCAATTACCGCAACGTCGTCGGCGTAAAGCAGGGTCCGTATGTCTTCGATGCGGTTGAGGTCCTCGATCTCCAACTCTTTCGCGATTCGGACCGTTAGCTCATCCATGAAGACGTTGAACAGCGACGGTGACAACGGCGACCCTTGCTGAATTCCCATCTCTTCCAGCACTTCACCAGTGAGTTCGCCATCGACTAGCACTCGCGATGACGTTCTTCGGTAAAAACGCCGCAGAATGCGATAGAACTTGCCCTGTACCCCCATCTGGGTTAGCCTCTGAAACAACCCGGCCCGCCAAACCGTAGGGAATGCCTTTATCAGATCCACGAACAAAACGAAAGAACGGAGGCCAGCTTGTTGTCTAAGGCGCAGACGCTCCTTAAGGACAAAAATCTGGTCCCCCGTACTACGTTTTGGCCGGAACCCACCCTGCTCTGGGCGCAGCCTGCCCGGCTGATCGATGAAAGCCGTAAGCCTCGCCGCCATAAGGGACAGATACATCTTACCCAGACAGCTCAGAATCGCGATGTCTCTCCAATTTTCCGGATCGGTTGGGTCGCCTCCTTTTGGGATGTTGACGATAATCGCTTTGCCCCAGTCGCTGGGGGTGTATTCGCACGATTTCAACCAGTTGAAGAAGCGCACCAGAAAGCTCACAATCCGCGTGCCTCCGTACTTGAGCATCTAGTTCTTGATCTTATCCGGTGAGCACGCTTTGTGATTCTGGAGATTTTCCTGGCAGAGCTCCACTTCCTTCTCGGTGTAATCATAGTCCAGCGGGCCCGTCTCAGTCCGGATCTCCTCGGCTTGCGCCATGGCCTCGAATTGGTCGCGCAGGATGTCGTTATACTGGAAGGTTTCGCGGGCCTTCCGCTCGGGCTCAATCCGCGCTGCTTCCTCATCGGAACCGACTTCCTCTACACATGCATCCTCCAAAAACTGGTTTTCTTTGGGGACCACCATACGTCGGCGGTTTTCTTCCCATTTTTGTAGTTTTTCCCGGAGTGTGCATGCCAGAGTGCCATCGGGCTTCCGAACAGGAGCAGAAGCTTTGGACCGCCGAACCCCGCCCAAACGTTTTGACAGCTTCCAGTACGTGGCCATGGTAGCGCTCCTGAAGTTGGCAGTGGTGTCATTCTGGACCCGCTTCCACGCTTGCTCCTTCTTCTCCTTGCATAACCTTCTGACCGCCTTCCTCGCTTCTTTATATCTTTGCCAGGCCTCTCGGTTGGCCTCATTCCTTCGCCAGAGGCCGTATGCCTTTCTCCGTCGCGCAATCGCTTCCCTAAGACCCTCATCAAACCATGCATTAGTAAACCCTGGCCTAATCACCCGAACTCCCAAGACGTTCGCGGCTGCGCCCGTGAAAGCTCGGACCACTAAGCTACCTCCTGCTGAAGCTCATCCGGGTCCTCCACTGCTGATAGATCTGGGAGGCCATCTGGCAACAGCCCCGATATACCAGCTGCAAAGGTCTCGTCGTACTTCAACCTAAGCTTAGACAGCTCACTCTCCTTACCCTCAACTATCCTGCCTATCAAGCGCTCTGCCTTGAATGCTTTGTACCTCTTAACCTGCTTTTTGGGGGGTGGCTGTCCCCCCCAGACCAGTTCCGCCCACACAGCTTTGTGGTCGGTATCAAGGTCTACCTCGTCGACGCCGAAGCTCGCATCCTCCGCCAGCTCGGAAGAGACGCAGATGTAATCCAGCAGATGCCTTCGTCCACCTACATTTTCCTGCCTAGACCACCAATATTTGTCCCCCCGTGGTTGCGAAAACCCACTGAGATTGCGCAACCCCGTGGCAACAAGCATCGCAGCCAGCAACTCACCATTCTCACTCCTAACCCCTCTACCCCTCTCATCTATCTCGCCAAAGGGCCCACCACTCCCTCCTCCCGCGCTATTCTGGCGGGCCCCAGCTTAGCATTAGCATCACCAACCGTAACCACATGACCTTTGGTGGCGAAGTAGGAGACGGCCGCCTGCCACGCCTCATAGGCTGCAATAGATTCCTCTCGTTGATTTTCTTGGGGGAAGTAGCCGTTACCGACGAACACATCCGACGCCGTCGCGCTCCCAGACGACAGCCTCACCCACAACTGCTGTGGGTGTGAAACAGGCGCCTGTACAATGGTAGCGCACGGTGCCAGATAGTTGGCCACCAACGTCAAGACTCCTCCCAAGAGACGCGAGCCCGCACCAGTTGCAGCCGCTTTGCCGAGGACTGCGAAGCCGTCGACTTGGAGCTTCTCCACCTTCTGCGACGATAGGTTGTGCTCCTGGACTCCGACGATCACCCAGCCTCGCTCCTTGTAGTGCTCCGGCCATTCCCCAAAGCCTGGGCTATCCGCACCCACTTTGCCTTGCCAATTATGTGAGGCCACCCTCAGTGGGAAGCCTTTCATAAATTGGGAAGAACGAAGCTGGTGCCGATGCCTGCGCTTCGGTTGAGCCCGCCTGGAGCCCTCCGCCACCCTCCACGGCCCATCCTGCACCCTCCGCCCCAGCTCCTCCAGCTCCCGCATCCCGCCCCACTCCGCCAAGGGAGATTCACCGCTTGAGGGTTCGCCCTGGGGCTCGTCGACTTCCACGTCGAGCACCCAGTAGCCAAACCCCTGCTTGCGAAGCTCCCTCTGCATCTCTACATACTAGGCACCCCCCCCGTGCAGCCCGCTGCTTCTCTCTTTCCCGGAAAGTCCTACCCGTCGCAACGTGAACCTTTCCCGTGAAGAACTTACGCTCCCGCAGCAGCCGCACCATCTTCTCCGCCTCCTCACAAGACGCACATTTAATCCGCAGATGTCGCCCACTACCTCTGCCCGCGAATTCCACCTCGACTTCCCCGAGACCGAGAATTCGGAGCTCTCGCGCCATGACCACTGTCTGAGAGACATGCGATAGCCCCCATACTATGCAACATCTCTTATCCAGCTCATTTCGTACCTTCCTCCGCCACCTCCTCGGTGGCGGTACCGCTTGCCACACGCCGTGACCAGACCTTTCCGGACGTGACTTCTCTTCCGAGGTTGGGGAGGGTGATCGAGATGCAGCAGGATTGCTGGCTCTACGTGATTCAGGTTGCCCGTCAGGTACGCGAGCACTCGACCACCCCACCCCGGCCGAGTAGCCATCGCCACCCGCAGGCGCACTCCCACGGGGAACGTCTAAACCTGAAGGATTACCGCCTTGACCCATAGGGCCAGCACTAGCGGCCGCGCTCTTCGCATAAGAACCTGACATAAGTGGTATGGGACCCCGGTGCCGCATTGATCGAGTTGTAAACTCGATAAATGAGGACCCAGGTGGGGTTATTTAAAGCTCAACCCTTAAAAAGCATACGTGTACGTATGTATAGGAATACACACAAACACTCACCTGCATCCGTAACCAGGCACGAGGCAGACCCGCTGTGCATCATCGAGGTAGGTGTCGTGGCAAACCACCCTGCGTCCGATAAACGCTGCAAGTGAGTCATCTACCGAGAGCACAGAGTGACAGGCCCGTGCACGTGTACCCACCACCCCATAACCCTCCGCCAGAGCAACCCCATGGCATCCGCAGGATGAGCACGAAGAGTGCTGAGAGAGAGGGTGAGCCAGGAGCCCCGCTCCGGTCCGTCGTTACTTTGGTCATTTAGTCGTTTCAAGGCTTGTGGTAAGGTGTAGGGCCTCTCGCCTTCGTACAAACTCCGACCGACAGTAGTTTGGTTGACCATCCTTCGCGGTGACCCTCTGAACACAACCCCCTCCCCCAGTGCCCACCCCTTGTGATTCCAGAGGCCACCCCGAGCCAAGAGCCATGAGTATGATGAGCAACTCACATGAGTTACTCTCAGTAATTGGGACCCGTCTCATAAATCAATGGAACGCTTATCGTGCGCCCCTCATAGGCTCAGCCCGCAGGCCTCGCCCAAAGCAAAGCAAAGCAACAACAACAACAACAAAAAAAAAAAAAAAAAAAAAAAAAAAAAAAAAAAAAAAAAAAAAGAGAGAGAGAGAGAGAGAGAGAGAGAGAGAGCGAGCGAGAGCGAGGCCGCCGTGGCTCGCCCGCAATCCAGCTGGGTGCACCTCGTCACAACCACTCATCGGCGTGAGCTCATAGCTGTGTGCGACATAGGTACAAGAGCAAGAGGAGAAACAGTGTGCCAGCGTGGATGTGTGGGTGAGGCAGTGCGGTGAGGCAAAGCAGCGATGCCAGTCGAATCCCTGGAGACGGAACCTAGCATCAAAAACATCGTATAAGTCTACCCCAGGCCTCCATCCACCGAGTGGTGAGCTCGATAAAAGAAGACCCGAGTGGGGTTCTCAACCCTTAAAAAAGCATAAACATGTACGCCGCCAGGAACCCAACAACAATAACATAGCAGCCAGGAACCCAACAACAATAACATAGCAGCCAGGAACCCAACAACAATAACATAGCAGCCAGGAACCCAACAACAATAACATAGCAGCCAGGAACCCAACAACAATAACATAGCAGCCAGGAACCCAACAACAATAACATAGCTTCCGTAACCAGCCTTCAGGAACCCGCCTCAGTTACCCGCCCCCGTAACCAGGTCAGAGACGTGACGTACTATGCATCATTGAGGTGTGTGGCAAGCCACCCTGCGTCCGATAGAAGCTACAAATGAGTCATCTACCGAGAACACTAAGTGACAGGCCCGGTCACATGCACCCAACACGTCCCGACCCTCCGCCAGAGCATCCCCATGGCATCCGCAAAGTGAGCACGAGGGGTTCTGGGAGAGAGGGTGAGTCAGGAGCCCCGCGTCCAGGCAGTCGCTACTGTGGCAGTTGAGTGATTTCAAGGCTTGTGGAAATGTGTGGGGCCTGTCGCCTTCATTCCCACTCATACCGACAGTAGTTTAGTTAACCAACCTGTCCAGTGACCCACTGAGCCCAACCCCCTCCCTCAGATAACCCCCACCCCCCGCACCCCGAGTGATACCAGAGGCCACCCCGAGCCAAGAGCCGTGAGCGTGGTGAGAGAGATTCTCTCAGTAAAAGTTTCCGTCTCATGAATCAGTGGAGCACTGATTATGTACCCCTCATAACAAGCTGCCAACGGCCCCAACCCCGCCGTGTGGCGGTGACACCCAACCATGTATTGGTGCCCCCCAAAATAATAATAATAATAATAATAATAATAATAATAATAATAGTGCTTCTCTGTCAATGGCTGATGCATTTCTGCACATGCGCCTCCATCGTCTCACCCGTGAGGGGAGTACGAAGAATTGACGATAGGCTCTAATGACACCCCCGCAAGGGCAGTTCCAACACTTCCAGACGGACCGGTATGTTCAATGAAAATACTGGTCCAGACGGACCGGTATGTTCAATGAAAATACTGGTGGCACCGACGGGAATCGAACTGGCGACAGGGCCCAGATGGTAGAACTTGACCACTGGGCTATCACGGTGTCCATAATAATAATAATAATAATAATAATAGTGCTTCTCTGTCAATGGCTGATGCATTTCTGCACATGCGCCTCCATCGTCTCACCCGTGAGGGGAGTACGAAGAATTGACGATAGGCTGTAATGACACCCCCGCAAGGGCAGTTCCAACACTTCCAGACGGGGACCGGTATGTTCAATGAAAATACTAGTCCAGACGGACCGGTATGTTCAATGAAAATACTGGTGGCACCGACGGGAATCGAACTGGCGACAGGGCCCAGATGGTAGAACTTGACCACTGGGCTATCACGGTGTCCTAATAATAATAATAATACTATATCTGAGGCGTACTGATGCAGCTAATGGCATAATCCTCAACGGACATAAGCCTCCAATACCCTTGTTCGAGGTCCTCCACCCCCCCGTGTCAGTCTCTCGCCTGATGATCGGGGCCACCGATGGAGCTCCTGAGGGCAAGACTGCACTAAGCCGAGGTTATTCCGCAGTCCCAGCAACCTCTTGCAAGACGTCACCGAATAATAATAATAATAATAATAGTGTATCTCCTGCCAATTGCTGAGCCAAAAGGCCATGTGCATCCAGTCCTCCATTCCATAAGGAAAGTCTCCACACCAATCGGTGGAATAAAGGAAGTGACGGCATAGAACATTACTCTAGGAGCTTTATACCAATCAGCCCATGGAAAGGACCGATGGCCTATGTACTCCCTAATAATGATAATAATAATTATTATTATTATTATTATGGACACCGTGATAGCCCAGTGGTCAAGTTCTACCATCTGGGCCCTGTCGCCAGTTCGATTCCCGTCGGTGCCACCAGTATTTTCATTGAACATACCGGTCCGTCTGGAAGTGTTGGAACTGCCCGTGCGGGGGTGTCATTAGAGCCTATCGTCAATTCTTCGTACTCCCCTCACGGGTGAGACGATGGAGGCGCATGTGCAGATTTGCATCAGCCATTGACAGAGAAGCACTATTATTATTATTATTATTATTATTCCCGTCGGTGCCACCAGTATTTTCATTGAACATACCGGTCCGTCTGGACCAGTATTTTCATTGAACATACCGGTCCGTCTGGAAGTGTTGGAACTGCCCTTGCGGGGGTGTCATTAGAGCTATCGTCAATTCTTCGTACTCCCCTCACGGGTGAGACGATGGAGGCGCATGTGCAGAAATGCATCAGCCATTGACAGAGAAGCACTATTATTATTATTATTACAGTAAGCAAGGTTTAATGAGAAAGAGACGATAGAAAAAAAGAAGAGCCTAAGTCAAAAGAATTCTGGTTCCAAGGAACAACAGTACAAGCTCATAAGGAAATCTGGGACTAAGGTTCAACAGAAAGCTCCTTGAAAGAATAATATGGAAGGGAAAAGAAAGAGAAAAAAAGAAAGAAAGGAACAAAGAGATAAAGAAAAACCAAGACAAGAAAACGAAGAAACAAAAAAACAGCAAAGAAAGAAAAAAGCAAAAAAGCAAAAGAGAATAGGAACAAAAAACAAAAGAACCAAAAGAAACAAGCAAACAAGCGAAACAAAAGAAACAAAAACAAAACAAAAAAACAACAAAAGAGGCAGCCACAAACACTAAAAGCAAGCAAAAACAGACAAACACAAGGCGAGACAGTGGCAAGGGAGACGATACTGAACTAGAAGGCAAGAGCGGAAAGCGCCAGTAGAGGAAAGACATAACTAACAATGGGCGCAAGTGAGACTAATTGAAATTATATATATATACATATATATAATATATATATATATATAGAAATATATATATATACAGTAAGCAAGGTTTAATGAGAAAGAGACGAGAGAAAAATAAAGAAGAGCTTAATTCAAAAGAAATCTGGTTCCAAGGAACAACAGTACAAGCTCATAAGGAAATCTGGAACTCAGGTTCAACAGAAAGCTCCTGGAAAGAGTAAGATGGGAGAGAAAAGAAAGAGAAAAAAGATAGAAAGAAAGAAAGAAAGAAAGGAACAAAGAGATAAAAAAGAAGAAAAAAACCAGGAAAAGAAAAGAGAACGAAGAAACAAAAAAACAGCAAAGAAAGATAAAAAAACAAAACACAAAAGAGAAAACGAACAAAAAACAAAAGAAACAAAAAAACAAGCAAACAAGCGAAACAAAAGAACAAAAACAATACAAAAAGACAACAACAGAGGCAGCGACAAACACTAAAGGCAAACAAAAACAAACAAACACAAGGCCAGACAGGGGCAAGGGAGACGATACTGAACTAGAAGGCAAGAGCGGAAAGCGCCAGCAGAGAGGTAAGACATAACTAACAACGGGCGCAAGTGAGATCAATTGACAGTCAGTGAGACAGCCCTTAAGGAAACTGCAGCACCTAACGCAATTCACTCGCACCCGGAGGCTGTCGTAGCCAGGAGGGTGGTGTGCAGAGCGTAGTAAGGCTCGACGTGGCGTACTCGCGACGCGATTATTCCGAGTGCTGCAGTATCCATAAGTGGCAACCTCATAGACATGCAGCCTCAAGCTAGTCGAGCCAAACCACTCCGCACCCCACCCCCCTCATAGACCAGAAGAAACTCCACAAGCCACAACCATAAACATACAGTTGTGCCACACATCAACTAGACCAAACCTAACAGGCAGCAGCAAGTAAGAAAAACAAAGAAGAAAAAAGGAAACAAAAGGGGAAAAGAGGGAGAAATAATTTTAATAATAATAATATATATATTGATCTGTCATGGCTGAGCCCGAGGGCCATGCGCCTCCATCCCTCGACCCAACAGGGACTACAGTGAGTATGCTGGGGAGGGAAGAGTGACTCTAACCATCCTGCACAGAAGGCCCCAAAAGTCCCTACTACCCGCACAGTGTCGGGTACCTTGCAGGAAATCAACTACAAATGATTGATCTTCCCCGCGTGAGAGCTCCACGAGACTGGGTAGGTCCCGCATGGAGGTACTCACAGGTAGCAGACATTTCATGCGGTCTGCCAACGCATGAGGACGTTTTGTGGTAAGTATCTGGGACGCCTCGAAACCCGTCACCACCCCTAGATCGCGGAATGTAAATACCCCTTTGATCCCACGTGGTGTATGTCTTATGAAAAACAACACAACGACATGGCCTCGGAACCAACACAACAACCTAGCCCGGAACCCACATCGACATAGCCTCGGAACCCACACAACAACAGAGCCTCGGAACCAACACAACAACATAGCCTCGGAACCAACACAACAACATAGCCTCGGAGCCAACACAACGACATAGCCTCGAAACCAGTGGGAAGAGGCCCAACCACCTCCTCTTCCCGTGGGGTGCCATACTGTGCACCCCTCCACAATAATAATAATAATAATAATAATAATAATAGTAATAATAATAATAGTGCTTCTCTGTCAATGGCTGATGCATTTCTGCACATGCGCCTCCATCGTCTCACCCGTGAGGGGAGTACGAAGAATTGACGATAGGCTGTAATGACACCCCCGCAAGGGCAGGTCCAACACTTCCAGACGGACCGGTATGTTCAATGAAAATACTGGTCCAGACGGACCGGTATGTTCAATGAAAATACTGGTGGCACCGACGGGAATCGAACTGGCGACAGGGCCCAGATGGTAGAACTTGACCACTGGGCTATCACGGTGTCCAATAATAATAATAATAATAATAATAGTGCTTCTCAGTCAATGGCGAATGCATTTCTACACATGTGCCTCCATCGTCTCACCCGCGAGGGGAGTACGAAGATTTGACGATAGGCTCTACTGACACCCCCGCAAGCAGCTCCAAGCCTTCCAGACAGACCAATACTTTCAAAGAAAATATCCTTTGAAAATACTGACACCGACGGGAATCGAACTGGCGACAGGTCCCAGATGGTAGACTTTAACCACTGGGCTATCGCGGTGCCACTAATAATAATAATAATAATAATAATAATAATAATAATAATAATAGTGCTTCTCTGTCAATGGCTGATGCATTTCTGCACATGCGCCTCCATCGTCTCACCCGTGAGGGGAGTACGAAGAATTGACGATAGGCTGTAATGACACCCCCGCAAGGGCAGTTCCAACACTTCCAGACGGACCGGTATGTTCAATGAAAATATTGGTCCAGACGGACCGGTAGACTGGACCGGTATGTTCAATGAAAATACTGGTGGCACCGACGGGAATCGAACTGGCGACAGGGCCCAGATGGTAGAACTTGACCACTGGGCTATCACGGTGTCCAATAATAATAATAATAATAATAATAATAATAATAATAATAATAATAATAATAATAATAATAATAATAATAATAAATAATAATAATAATAATAAATAATAATATGTATGTATCGTCTGCCAATTGCTGAGCCAAAAGGCCATGTGCATCCAGTCCTCCATTCCATAAGGAAGTCTCCACACCATTCGGTGGAATAAAGGAAGTGACGGCATAGAACATTCCTCTAGGAGCTTTATACCAATCAGCCCATGGAAAGGGACCGATGGCCTATGTACTCCCTAATAAATAATAATAATAATAATAATAATAATAGTGCTTCTCTGTCAATGGCTGATGCATTTCTGCACATGCGCCTCCATCGTCTCACCCGTGAGGGGAGTACGAAGAATTGACGATAAGCTCTAATGACACCCCCGCAAGGGCAGTTCCAACACTTCCAGACGGGCAGGTATGTTCAATGAAAATACTGGTCCAGACGGATCGGTATGTACAATGAAAATACTGGTGGCACCGACGGGAATCGAACTGGCGACAGGGCCCAGATGGTAGAACTTGACCACTGGGCTATCACGGTGTCCATAATAATAATAATAATAATAATAATAATACTATATCTGAGGCGTACTGATGCAGCTAATGGCATATCCTCAACGGACATAAGCCTCCAATACCCTTGTTCGAGGTCCTCCACCCCCCCGTGTCAGTCTCTCGCCTGATGATCGGGGCCACCGATGGAGCTCCTGAGGGCAAGACTGCACTAAGCCGAGGTTATTCCGCAGTCCCAGTAACCTCTTGCAAGACGTCACCGAATGTGCAAGTGCATACACCAAGCGCGGTTGCTAGAGCTGCCTCGAAACCCCACCCATAACAATCTGGTGTCTGCTGGGTCCTGGGCTATCAACCAGCATATGCGGAGTTTAAGATCTTTTACGCGCGCAACGACCCTCCTCCCCAGCATCTACCACCAAAGGGTTATGAGTTGGCGTCACAGTTTAACGCCTTGAGGCCATTGGGCTGGAACTCTGTTTAGCAAGTGTGACTAGGTTTTTTCATCGGGATTTCCCTCAAATATGTCACAGTCAACACTCCAAAATAATAATAATAATAATAATAATAATAAACAATAATAATAATAATATAATAATAATAATAATAATAATAATAATAGGCTTCCTCAGACTATAGCATCAGATCCAGATCCTGGACATGTGCCTCCATTAATAATAATAATAATAATAATAATAATAATAATAATAATAATAATAATAATAATAATAATAGAAGTAATGATATTAATAATAATTATTATTATTATTATTATTATTATTATTATTATTATTATTATTATTACAGTAAGCAAGGTTTAATGAGAAAGAGACGATAGAAAAATAAAGAAGAGCTTAATTCAAAAGAAATCTGGTTCCAAGGAACGACAGTACAAGCTCATAAGGAAATCTGGAACTAAGGTTCAACAGAAAGCTCCTGGAAAGAGTAAAATGGAAGAGAAAAGAAAGAGAAAAAAGAAAGAAAGAAAGAAAGAAAGGAACAAAGAGAAATAGAAAAAACCAAGGAAAAGAATAGAGAACGAAGAGAAAAAAAAACACAATTTTTTTTTTTAATAATACAGTAAGCATGGTTTAATGAGAAAGAGACAACAGAAAAATAAAGAAGAGCTTTTATATATATATATACAGTAAGCAAAGTTTAATGAGAAAGAGACGAGAGAATTTTTTTTTTTTTTTTTTTTTTTTTTTTAATACCGTAAGCAAGGTTTAATGAGAAAGAGACGAGAGAAAAATACAGAAGAGCTTAATTCAAAAGAAATCTGGTTCCAAGGAACAACAGTACAAGCTCATACGGAAATCTGGAATTAAGGTTCAATAGAAAGCTCCTGGAAAGAGTAAGATGGAAGAGAAAAGAAAGAGAAAAAAGATAGAAAGAAAGAAAGAAAGGAACAAAGAGATAAAAAAGAAAAAAACCAGGAAAAGAAAAGAGAACGAAGAAACAAAAAAACAGCAAAGAAAGATAAAAAACAAAACACAAAAGAGAAAAGGAACAAAAAACAAAAGAAACAAAAAAAACAAACAAACAAGCGAAACAAAAGCAACAAAAACAATACAAAAAGACAACAACAGAGGCAGCGACAAACACTAAAGGCAAACAAAAACAAACAAACACAAGGCCAGACAGGGGCAAGGGAGACGATACTGAACTAGAAGGCAAAAGCGGAAAGCGCCAGCAGAGGTAAGACATAACTAACAATGGGCGCAACTCAGATCAATTGACAGTCAGTGAGACAGCCCTTAAGGAAACTGCTGCACCTAACGCAAATCACTCGCACCCGGAGGCAAATCACTCGCACCCGGAGGCTGTCGTAGCCAGGAGGGTGGTGCTTTTTTTTTTTTTTTTTTTTTTTTTTTTTTTTTTTTTTTTTTTTTTAAATACAGTAAGCAAGGTTTAATGAAAAAGAGACGAAAAAAATTAAGAAGAGCTTAATTCAAATGAATTCTGGTTTTTTTTTTGTTTGTTTTTGTTTTTTTGTTTTTTAATAATAATAATAATAATAAAACGTTGTACAAATAGTAGAAAATAATTCATAAGTATTAATAGTCCTAGTCAGAGTGCTCATAATCTAAAAGCTAATTACTCAAATCGACGCGATTCCCTGTATGGGAAAGCAGAGGCGAGCCTGATAGCTCGTCTATTGTGCTGTGGGAGTCTGCGCGGATGTAGGCAGTTTGACTTCGTAAGTTGATGCATCCAGTTGATGTAGTTCCAGTGACGGACTGCAAAGTGATCCGTAGAGCGTACGCTTGCGGAGTGTAGATCGATGGCATATAGAATGCTGCGTGCTCACCGATGTTCCTCATGAAGACTTGAGCCTGCGTTCCAAATCCACCGAAGCTAGACATGACAAAGGGGATGAATTCCGCGCCAGCCTGCTTACATCCTTCCGCGTGTTTGTTGATTTTTTCGGTTTCAGTGTTCTCGATGGCAGCATACACGTCGCGAATGGTATCTTCGACATAGGATGGAGCGATAGGGTTGGTGACCGCTAGATCAGTGTCAAGCTGTAGTGGAGAGGTAGTATTCGCAGAGGGGAAAACAGCGAGGTCGACCCATCGTTTCTCGTCATTGTAGTAACGAGGCTCGAGCTTTGCGTTCATCCCACCTACCTTTGAAACATCCTCATACAATAGCTTTACAAGGCCATCATGCTTGAGCTTAGCAGCTGAACCGCGCTTGTGTGTGCATGTGTTGTCAGTGTGTGTTTTAAGTGCAGATAGAGTGAGAAAGGTAGCTTTGCATTCACAGCAAGCATAAGGTCCTGGGTCGGGTGGCCGTTCTTTCGATAGGTCGACGAGGCCGGCGCGCCTTTGTCCCATGAGATCCCATGCCTGATCTTTAAGTACGAGGTATGTGTGGATGGGTGGGCATGTAAGAGCAAGGTTAGCGCCTTCAGCAAGTAGAGCGTTCTGACGAGCTCGTTCAACGTCGGGGACGTCACGTGCTCGCCAGTTCTCAAATTGCTGAAAGTTGTGCTGAGCAAGAAAGCATTTTTGTAATTTGCAAAAGCGCAGAGCATATTTATCAACATCGGCACGAGCAGAATAAGAACTTAGGTATGGAGAGGAGGGTAGAGCATAGTGTTGTATAAATAAAGGGAAAGAGAGAGAGGTTAGGTCATCGCAAAAGTGGAAGAAGAGTGGTGATGGGGATGGAGAGGTTGATGCCGCTCGGGTGCTTTGCTAATGGGTTGTCATTCGCCTGAGCGCGCAGTCGATCCAGAGTAGGACGGACTTCTAAGAAGAGAGGGAGAGGGTTAGGATGATACTTATCATCAGCGTTTTTTTTTTTTTTTTTTTTTTTTTTTTTTTTTTTTTTTTTTTCTTTATATATATATATATATATATAATTATTACAGTAAGCAAGGTTTAATGAGAAAGAGACGAAAAAAAAATTAAGAAGAGCTTAATTCAAATGAATTCTGGTTCCAAGGAACGACAGTACAAGCTCATAAGGAAAACTGGAACTAAGGTTAAACAGAAAGCTCCTGGAAAGAATAAAATGGACCAGAAAAGAAAGAGAAGAGAGAGAGAAAGAAAGAAAGAAAGGGACAAAGAGGAAAAGGAAAAACAAGGAAAAAAACAGAGAACGAAGAAAAAACCACGAAGAACGATAAGAAACAAAACACAAAAGAAACAAAATAAACAAAAACAAGACAAAACGACAACAACAGAGGCAGCGACAAACACAAAAAGCAAACTGAAACAAACACAAGGCCAGACAGGGGCAAGGGAGACGATACTGAACTAAAAGGCAAGAGCAGAAGGCGCCGGCAGAGGTCAGACATAACTAACAATGGGCGCAAGTGAGATCAATTGACAATCAGTGAGACAGCCCTTAAGGAAACTGCAGCACCTAACGCAATTCACTCGCACCCAGGGGCCATCGTAGCCAGGAGGGTGGTGTGCAGAGCGTAGTAAGGCTCGACGTGGCCATTGCTCGCGACGCGATTATGCCGAGTGCTGCAATATCCATAAGGACCAGCCCAAGCCTGGCAACCTCATAGACATGCAGCGTAAAGCTAGTCGAGCCAAACCACTCCGCACCCCACACCCCTCATAGACCAGAAGAAACTCCACAAGCCACAACCATAAACATAAAGCTATACCGCACATGAACATGACCAAACCTAACAAGCAGCAGCATGTAAGAAAAACGAAAATGATAAAAGAAAACAAAAGGGAAAAGAAAGAGAAAAAGAAGGAGAGCCTTGCTTACGGTAAAGAGAGAGAGAAAGAGAGAGAGAGAGAGAGAGAGAGATTGGAAGCAAAACGGGTTCAATAAAGATACCTGGCCCCCCCCTCCAGATTATCTATGGATAACTATCTTGAACTATCTGGGGGGGTATCCCAGCCCCCCCACCAGGGGGGGGGGGTAGTATAAAAAGTTAACTTTTTTAAGAAAGTTAAAGAAGTTAAAAGTTGAAAAAGTTGAAAAACATTTATATACATGCTTAAACTGTGCTATATATAAGTATTATATTATTATTTTTAGACTGCGCATGTAAGTAGACATTTTGTTTTTATTAGACTGCGCCATACTATTAAGTTTAAAAACTTATAATAATGATATGTTATTATAAAATTTGTTTATTTTTGTTAACATGTGCAAACTTTTTGAACTTTTTCATCTTTTTCAACTTTTCAACTTTTTCAACTTTTTCAACTTCTTTAATTTCTTTAAAAAGTTAACTTTTTCTACTAGCCCCCCCCCGCGGTCAAACACCCCCTCCCACCCCCCCCTCTCAAAGTTCGCATAGTTAACTTTGTTGAACAAATAGAGGTGGCAGCCCCTATTTGGGCCCGTTTTGCCTGCCTGCCAGAGAGAGAGAGAGAGAGAGAGAGATATCTACTACTACAGCTACTACAACTACTGCAACTGCTGACTGCTGCTACTACGGGAACGAAGTGAAAAAGATCAGTCACAGGGGGAAAAAGTTGAAGGAAAGGTCCAAAGAAGAGCAGACTCTGAGCAAGAAACAAAGAAAACGGTGAAGGGAACATCCCAAGATAAACCTCCGAATTTTGCTCTTTTTTTTTTTTTTTTTTTTTTTTCAGTCACTTGGAATCTTTAATTATTATGTATTAAACTCCTGGTGAGATTCTTTTTTTTTTTTTTTTTTTTTTTTTTTTTTTTTTTTTTTAACAGTAAGCAAGGTTTAATGAGAAACAGATGAAAAAAATACAGAAGAGCTTAATTCTAACGAATTCTGGTTCCAAGGAACGACAGTACAAGCTCATGAGGAAAACTGGAACTAAGGTTCAACAGAAAGCTCCTGGAAAATATAATATGGATGAGAAAAGAAAGAGAAAAGAGAGAGAAAGAAAGAAAGAAAGGGACAAAGAGAAAAAAGAAGAACAAGGAAAAAAACAGAGAACGAAGAAAAAAACCACGAAGGACGATAAAAAAACAAAACACAAAAGATAAGAAACAAAAAACAAAAAAACAAAAACAGAAACAAAAGAAACAAAAACAAGACAAAAAGACAACAACAGAGGCAACGACAAACACAAAAAGCAAACACAAGCAAACAAACACAAGGCCAGACAGGGGCAAGGGAGACGATACTGAAGTATAAGGCAAGAGCAGAAGGCAGAGGTCAGACATAACTAGCAAAGGGCGTAAGTGAGATCAAGTGACGGTCAGTGAGACAGCCCTTAAGGAAACTGCAGCACCTAACGCAATTCACTCGCACCCAGGGGCCATCGTAGCCAGGAGGGTGGTGTGCAGAGCGTAGTAAGGTTCGACGTGGCGATTGCTCGCGACGCGATTATGCCGAGTGCTGCAATATCCATAAGGACCAGCCCAAGCCTGACAACCTCATAGACATGCAGCCTCAAGCTAGTCGAGCCAAACCACTCCGCACCCCACCCCCCTCATAGACCAGAAGAAACTCCACAAGCCACAACCATAAACATAAAGCTATACCGCACATGACCAAACCTAACAAGCAGCAGCATGTAAGAAAAACGAAAAGGATAAAAGAAAACAAAAGGGAAAAGAAAGAGAAAAAAAGGGAGAGCCTTGCTTACGGGTAAAAAAAAAAAAAAAAAAAAAAAAGAGAGAGAGAGAGAGAGAAGAAGAAGAAGAAGAAGAAGAAGAAGAAGAAGAAGAAGAAAGTTTTTTTTTTTTTTTTTTTTCTGTCACAAAGTCCTGTCTGCTCTGATTTTTTTTTTCCTCCATTTTTTTCACTAACTTAGAATTTAATGATCAATGTGTGTTAAACGCATAGTAAAATCTAGTATTAAAATGATGAACAGAGGTAAAAGCACGCCATGGCAAATGCAAAGAAGACGACGAGGAAACATGAAAGGAAAAAGATACTAGTGAAGATGCCAAGGCATACATAGTAGAGGATAACATATATCACAGGGAAGCTGGCCATATAAAGGTCTAAATGCCCGAAGTGGTATTGCTCGGATCCTAAACCCCCCTAGTGCTTATGAGGACATATGAGGGGAAGGATGCACGTAAGGCTCAAACTGGAGAATGAGCTTAGCACGCCTTGGGCATGTAGCCCATTTAATACGGACCACAAACCCGAGACATGCTAATCACTCTACCCATGTAAACCAAAACATGCCTCCCTCCCCCACACAGTCCCCCACTGCAAATCAGCCAAAAGAATGCCATAAGTGGCCAAAACAAACTGGCAATACCAGTACCAACAAAAAAGGAACAACATCAAAAAACATTTTTTTTAAAAAAGGAACAACATCAAAAGACATAAAAAACAGCAAAAGACATAAAAACAGCATCAGGAACAATGTACATACATAATACATGCACATGCATACATACGTACATACACACATACATACATACATACATACATAAAACACATACATACATATATACATACATGCATATACATACATACATTCATACATACATACAGACAAGCATAGTATTACAAACATACGAACACACATACATATTATACATACATACATACATATATATGTACACACATACACACATATAAAAACACAAACTCTTTTTTTTTTTTTTTGTTGTTGTTGTTGTTGTTGTTGTCTTTTACAGTAAGCAACTATTTATGCATGTCCGAATGGTTTTTTTTTTCGGTCACAAAGTCCTGTCCACTGTTTTATTATTATTATTATTATTATTATTATTATTATTATTATTCAGCCCAATGGCCTCAAGGCGTTAAACTGTGACGCCAACTCATAACCCTTTGGTGGTAGATGCTGGGGAGGAGGGTCGTTGCGCGCGTAAAAGATCTTAAACTCCGCATATGCTGGTTGATAGCCCAGGACCCAGCAGACACCAGATTGTTATGGGTGGGGTTTCGAGGCAGCTCTAGCAACCGCGCTTGGTGTATGCACTTGCACATTCGGTGACGTCTTGCAAGAGGTTGCTGGGACTGCGGAATAACCTCGGCTTAGTGCAGTCTTGCCCTCAGGAGCTCCATCGGTGGCCCCGATCATCAGGCGAGAGACTGACACGGGGGGGTGGAGGACCTCGAACAAGGGTATTGGATGCTTATGTCCGTTGAGGATATGCCATTAGCTGCATCAGTACGCCTCAGATATAGTAAATCTGCCTTGGAGTGTTGACTGTGACATATTTGAGGGAAATCCCGATGAAAAAACCTAGTCACACTTGCTAAACAGAGTTCCAGCCCAATAGCCTCAAGGCGTTAAACTGTGACGCCAACTCATAACCCTTTGGTGGTAGATGCTGGGGAGGAGGGTCGTTGCGCGCGTAAAAGATCTTAAACTCCGCATATGCTGGTTGATAGCCCAGGACCCAGCAGACACCAGATTGTTATGGGTGGGGTTTCGAGGCAGCTCTAGCAACCGCGCTTGGTGTATGCACTTGCACATTCGGTGATGTCTTGCAAGAGGTTGCTGGGACTGCGGAATAACCTCGGCTTAGTGCAGTCTTGCCCTCAGGAGCTCCATCGGTGGCCCCGATCATCAGGCGAGAGACTGACACGGGGGGGTGGAGGACCTCGAACAAGGGTATTGGATGCTTATGTCCGTTGAGGATATGCCATTAGCTGCATCAGTACGCCTCAGATATAGTATTATTATTATTATTATTATTATTATATAGGGAGTACATAGGCCATCGGTCCTTTCCATGGGCTGATTGGTATAAAGCTCCTAGAGTAATGTTCTATGCCGTCACTTCCTTTATTCCACCGATTGGTGTGGAGACTTTCCTTATGGAATGGAGGACTGGATGCACATGGCCTTTTGGCTCAGCAATTGGCAGGAGATACACCATACACTATTATCATTATTATTATTATTATTCATTGGTCCTTTTCAATGGGCTGATTGGTTAAAGCTCCTAGAGTAATGTTCTATGCCGTCACTTCCTTTATTCCACCGATTGGTGTGGAGACTTCCTTATGGAATGGAGGACTGGATGCACATGGCCTTTTGGCTCAGCATTTGGCAGGAGATACATTATTATTATTATTATTATTATTATTATTATTATTATTATTATTATTATTATTATTATTATTATTATTATTATTATTAGGGAGTACATAGGCCATTGGTCCTTTTCAATGGGCTGATTGGTATAAAGCTCCTAGAGTAATGTTCTATGCCGTCACTTCCTTTATTCCACCGATTGGTGTGGAGACTTTCCTTATGGAATGGAGGACTGGATGCACATGGCCTTTTGGCTCAGCAATTGGCAGGAGATACATTATTATTATTATTATTATTATTATTATTATTATTATTATTATTATTAGACACCGTGATAGCCCAGTGGTCAAGTTCTACCATCTGGGCCCTGTCGCCAGTTCGATTCCCGTCGGTGCCACCAGTATTTTCATTGAACATACCGATCCGTCTGGACCAGTATTTTCATTGAACATACCGGCCCGTCTGGAAGTGTTGGAACTGCCCTTGCGGGGGTGTCATTAGAGCTTATCGTCAATTCTTCGTACTCCCCTCACGGGTGAGACGATGGAGGCGCATGTGCAGAAATGCATCAGCCATTGACAGAGAAGCACTATTATTATTATTATTATTATTATGTTACAGTAAGCAAGGTTGAATGGAGGAAAAGAGGACAGATAGGAATTTTTTTTTTTTTTTTTTTTTTTTTTTTTTTTTTTTTTTTTTTTTTTTTTTTTAGTAAGCAAGGTTCAAGGGATGAAAGGAAGACAGATAGGAAGGATAGAAGAAAATAAATAAAACAGTAAGCAAGGTTTAATGAGAAAAAAAAGATGAACTTTTTTTCCCCCACTCACTTAGAATTTTTTTTCCGCTGAACGACTTTTAATGTTTGAAGAACGCTTGCTTTTCGTAGAGCTAAAAAGGAAGCATGTAAGTAGGTGAACATAAGTAAAACGATGGCAACAAAGGGAGAACACAGCAAACTACGGGGAGAAGAAGGGGAGAGGAAAAAAGGAAATGAAGAATAGAGAAGAAGAAAACGATGGAAGCAGAAGAGGGGGAAAGAAGGAAAAAGTAGCGAAGGGAACGAAAAGGGGAGTGGGGAAAAGAAGAAAATCGAAGAGAGGCAGACTAAAAAAAAAAAAAAAAAAAAAAAAAAAAAAAAAAAAAAAAAAAATGGGAGGGGGGGGGGGTGAAAGAGTGAAACCAGAAAAGGGAATAAAGAAGGAGAATGGAGCAGGAGTAAGGAAATGGCAAAATAGAGAGGGAGAATCAGTGAAGAAAGAGAGACGTGAGCACATCTTGTAGTATATTATTTGGTCTACATATATTGTTCTGCAAATTCTGCGACTCACACTGCACTCTCTGTGCGATCAGAATGGTGTGCGCATCGCACCCGGAAATGGGGCTCGGGCTTTGCTCGAACGCGGGAGTTTGCGAGAATGGGATCTGCATCTGTGATGTTGGTTGGAACCGAGCCGCGCCGATCGCTTACCCAGCTCCAGGAACAAACTGTACAGAGCATACGCTGACGCTTTTGCTTTGCAACATTTTTTTTCTGTTCAGTGGCATAGTTCATCTGATGTTCTGTGCATTGGAGCTCGCTCACCACCAGCGCATCAAGCGTGCGCGTAACAAGAGGACACGCACTTCAACGCACAGCTCTTGGAAGCCGGCCTTCTTCCGCCTGCCCGAGCAAGCGAGATTCATCAAAAAAAGTCGCATATCTACCATCTATGTCTGGGGGATAAGCTACGCGCTATGCTCCATCATTTTGCCGACGATTCACTTCATCGACCCTGCGCTACAGGGGCACGGCGTAAGGGAGGTAGCCTTGTTTTTTTGGGGCTTAGCGTGTTGTTCAGCTTTCATGCAAGCTCTCAACATTGTTCGGAACGTTCTCGTTCTCTTGGGAGCGATGTCGGTATGGGGCAAGGAAAGTAAGATGGCGTTGTCTCTGATAAAGAAAGCTAAACGGGTTCTGATCCCTGCAGCTTGGATTACTTACTCGACCCTTCTGCCACCTATTGTCCTCATGTTTCGTCCTGGCGAGGCTTGGGCCTTTATTTGGTGGTGTCTCAACGGGGTGCTGCTTTGCTGGCTGTATGGAGGGCTGTTCGTTGCGGTCGGTGTCAAAGTTCGAAGGCTGCTCTCGCAAGTCATGCACACGACCCCAGTAACCTCCAATGCCGCCTCGCTCCAGCGCGTCCACCGCAACTTTACACGCATGATCTGGATCGCTGGTTTGTCTGGTTTTGCCTTGGGAGCCTTCTATGCTGTGCCCGCCGTGTGGGACTTTCCACGCGCGCGAGCTTCCTACCTAATTGCAGTGTCACTTGGCTTGGCGAACCTGATGTTAATGCTGGTTATGTGGTTTGGCTTTGGACAGGCCATTCACAACAGAAGCTATCGTGCCACCTCCAACAAGCCCGGCGGTGACCAAGGGACGCTCCTACGCGGCCATACCGCAGACGTCAGCAGTAACAAAGGTGACATGAGTCATGCGAGGCCTGAGCCGCGGAGTGTGATGCTTGCCGTGGATAGACACTCACAAGGGGGGCCTGAGGGGGCTAGTTTTGTCGATCTCACAAGGGGGAAGTGAGGAGGGTGGGCTTGTGTCGATCTCACAAGATGGACCTGAGTGTTGACAACTCAAATGCCAGGTTCGAGAACTCAACATCTGTTTCTAACAGCCAAAGGACAAGAAGCGTCTCCTTGATGACTGTTTAGAACACTCAACATCAGAGGTAGGCAACTACGTGGCGTCAGTTAAGAGTAAAATGGAGTGACAGAATCTCTGTTTTTCCCCGCTTGTCATTGGTGCTTTGTTTCCCTGTGATGCTATGTATGCAGGTGTGAATGACATCAAATGCACAGAAGTGCAGGAAAATGAAAGAGACACGAAAAAGGAAAGAGATTTGGAAATAGAAGACTCAGGAGCAAAACTATTACACTCATACAGAACAGACAACCAACAGAAATTCAAAGACTGGAGAAAACAGGAGAAAGACAGAGGATAGGCAACAAGAAAACAACCACAGCCCGAAGACTCTCATGCCTAGAACTTTCAAGTTTTAACCCTTTCTTGATTTTAGCTCTTCGTTTTAGTATAACTGAGTGATAGCAGTATGTTACATATTAATATGGTGTGATGTGGCTAGTGCGTGTTTCTTCGAACATAGTCTTTACCTTATTAATACTATCCATTTAAAACATTTATTCTTTTTTTTTACGCAAACACTTCTAATATTATAATACTTGCCACTAGTAGGAATAAGTGGGAAGTGTGAGATTAAAATAGAAGTGGTACCAAGATGTAAAAGTGGCAAATGAAGCTCAAAAAAAGAAAGAAAAAAAATCTTCCCTGGACTGCCACTCATCGTGGACAATTGGTAATTAGACCCCTCCTCAGTAGTAGTACCTACTGTAAGTTATTAGTAGTTATTAATTAAGTACCTTTTTCGTACCGTAGGCTGTGCTGGTACTGGTGGCACTAGTTTTTACCATTACCTTTTCGACCCTTATCACTGCCATGTATTGTAAGTCTTGACTAGCCTCCTATGAGGAAATTACCAACCGGCATTCAATTGAATACACACACTGCTATCAATTGATCTCAAAATACTTCAAGGGCCGAGATCAGGAGCTTAGGAAGTGGGAGAGTAATTAGTCATAGCGGTCCTTAATATTAATACTAATTACTAGTCATATTGACATTTCTGGTACTGGTGGCTACCTTTTTAGGTATTACCTATTTCAGTCATATCATTACCACTGAGTAAGAACGTTACTGTCCTTTTTGATTTCTGTGGCGGGATCGTGTCTGATGGATCAGAATCATTGAATAAGTAAATATTCGAACTGGTATACTGGGGGACTTACTGGGGGACGCCCTAGTTCGATCCTGAGCCACTACAACCGGTCCAGATTCCTTAAGGGTTATGAAGCCTTGAGCGTGAACACGCTGAAGCGCAAACCACAAAGAGAAGCCAGCTGGATTCAAGACCCTTCAGGCCAGAAGGGCAACCGCGGGATAGATAGTGCCTCACCTTAAGTGGCACAGAACAGGTGCCATCTGGGCGATCTGGGGCTCGGGAAAAGGGATTGACTGGGAAAAGGGAAAAAGGGAGGGATCGTGGACGACGTCGGTGGCCACTGCAGCACCGAGGACTCTCTACAAAGGGGAAAAGGGAAGGGAGTGCTGGCAAGCACAAACCAAAGGGGACTCTTGAAAGGGGGAGGCTTAGACGGAGGCGTCAACAATGACATTGCAGCTGCTCCAGACATGTCCTTCTCGCTTGAAGAGGAAAGGTATCAACTCACAATCGTGCAACGAAGTGAAATGTGAGAAAAGGGGAAAGTAATGAAGAAGCATACGATGGGAAAAAGCAATTCAAAGAATGGAGAAGAGCTGTGTTGTTGAGACTAGGGGAGAAAGGTTTAGAGGGAGCACTCAAACCTGTAAATGAACATTATCGCATGGTCCATGAAGACCACGTTACAGCCTTGCAGTCAAAAGGGAAGGATGTGCCTAAATATATGTGGATGTGGGAGAAGTTGTATGGGGATGGGGAAAAAGAAAAAGAGAATGAGGAAGAGGAGAGTGTGAGGGAGGTGACGAGAAAAGAAAGGGAGGAGACAGAAGTGAGATCACCATTAACCATGAAGCAAAGCACACCAAGCATTGCTGATAAGAGGACGAGCACGAGACTGAAAGAGGCTGTGGAAAGACTGAGGAAGGCAAGTGAGGTGAGGGAGTGTATGTTAGCTTCACCCGCAGCACAAGAATCAGTTGAGACTGAAGAAAAGGCAGACCAGGAGAGAGCTATCACTAAGAAAGAGAAGTTAGAGAGGTAGGAGAACAATAAGATGGCTCATAGATATGAAGGGAGTGTGAAGGCAAAGGGGGTGACGAAGCAAAGGAAGAGAGCGTTTTTGTTTGTGTATGGGAGATTGACGGGTAAGGCGAGGAGAAGTGTGAGTGACTTGGTGAGGGATGATTCTCCTGACTTTGGGCAAAATGTGAATGAGATATGGGATGGATTGGTGCAGAGGTTTGGGGAGGTGAGTGCAGAGGATGTGCAGGATAGGGTGACTGCGTTGCGTAAATGGAAGCTTAGTGGAGGAGTTAGAGATGAAGGGGCATGGAACCAATGACCTCACATACGAAACGATCATAACGAGAGCTTTGAAAGACCCTTGTTACGCTCCTGAAAGCGTGAGAACAGATTGGAGTACCTGGTTGAGTACCCTTTCAGTCGGTAAGAAGCAACACAAGTGGACTTTCGAACACTGGTGGGGGGAGGTTCAAGAGAAAGCTCTAGACATAGATAGGACCAAGGAGAGGGCGAGGAGGGAAGGGAAGGGAGAAGGAAAGAAGAAAGAAGGAGGGCCAATTGCTTATGCTGCTAATGCAAGTATTGAGAAGGTGTGTGTGTTCTTTCAGAGTGCGAGAGGGTGCTTGAAAGGGAAGGCATGCAACTTTAAGCAGTGACATAGAGGGAGTCATGCATGGGGAAAATTTTGTCTTTGAGAGGACAGGGGGTGCAAGTATGGGGATAAGTGTAAGTTCAAGCACACAGAAGAAGAAGGGAAGAAAAGAAAGAAGAAAGAAGAGACGAAGACTTGCTTTAACTGTCGAGAGAAAGGGCATGTTTGCTGCTGAGTGTACGAAGGAGTGTGCGAAGTGCGGGGGATATCATCCTATGACCAATTGTAAGATGATAGAAGGAGAGGGGAGGAAGAAAGCGAAAGAAAGAGGGAAGGATGAAAGCTCTAGTGACTCGGAGGGAGAAGAAGGAGTGAAGACGAAGGAGAAAAAGAAGAAGAAGGACATAAGTAAGGCGATGAGCTTGCTGAACAAGAGGATGGGCTGAGTGCCCTGAAGAAGATGCCAGGAGCAGACAGTGAGAGTGAGAGTGAGGAGGAGAGGCCAGGGAAGGCCTACATGCTAAAAGGCGTTGGTACGGCGGTGAAGAAGGAGTTGGAGGAGGAGTTCGCCATTAACATGAAGGCGGCACAGCGGTTCTGCGAACAACTATTGGACCCATCGGACTCGGACGAGGACGAGATGGAGAAGGAGAAAGGAGGGGAAGTCAACAAGGGGCTCGGATGGGCGAAAGAGGAAAAGCCGATTAAAGAGGCGGGGGTCGGCGTGCGGCTGGGGAAAGAAGAAGCAAACCGGAAGGCGGGGGCGATAACAACGACCGCGCGATCGGCCCGCATTCCTGCTCGTTGGCTCCGGGAGGGCCGTCTCAACGCGCGGGCATCGGGTGATTTGTAAGGCTTGGTAGGCTTATTAATCGTGGCAGAGTATTAAGTTCGGGGGAGATCAAGAAGTTGGCGTGACAGTCTAGTGACTTAGCCGCGGCGTGACGCGGGTTTAGGTCGGAGGTGGCGGCTCGTCATCTTCTGTTTTGAGAAAATGATAGTATTATCTGTCAAAGTAATCGTTTTAATTTTGTTCATTGCGGGTCTTCATTCCTAATTAGGGGGAGCTTAGGAAGTGGGAGAGTAATTAGTCATAGCGGCCCTTAATATTAATACTAATTACTAGTCATATTAATATTTCTGGTACTGGTGGCTACCTTTTTAGGTATTACCTATTTCAGTCATATCATTACCACTGAGTACGAACGTTACTGTCCTTTTTGATTTCTGTGGCGGGATCGTGTCTGTTGATCAGAATCATTGAATAAGTAAATATTTGAACTGGTATACTGGGGGACGCCCTAGTTCGATCCTGAGCCACTACAACCGGTCCAGATTCCTTAAGAGGAGACGTACCAAGAAGACGCTGGGTTGGTTAATTCCAGTTTATTTACTACTCTTACTTGACAGACTACTTGTCACGAGTCCCTTGCGAAACCGTTCAATGCAAATTCTGAGAACTAACGAGAATATTTCAAGTGAAATCACGAGTTGCGTAGCCGGGTTGAGTTGTTCAAGTCAGAGTCTGGAAAAAATAAAGTAAAAACATATGTAATTTCATCGCCCTATGAGGTTCATTAGTGTCGGCTTTGCCATTCTAGTCGATGATTAGGTATAAACTGGTCACTCACGGACCTTACCCTACCTTTCACTTGCGGTTTGCCGGGAGACTTCGTTAAAAGCCAGGTTGCTCACAGCCACTTTAATCCGAAGACATAAACGCAGAACTGAACTGCAAGAGAGCTAACTAGTCTAAGTGCGTGACTAACAGTAACTGACTCTCAATGATATGGTCCGGTGCACAATGGTAGAAACGTAACGTGCACAATTGACTTGGATTATCCATTACCGTTACTCCTAATTATGACTTAGTAAAATATTACCGCGCATAGAAATCAATCATAACTACGACTTAAACAGTGACTCGAAGTTACCTGTCCAACGCTCCCCTTTAATTCAATGTCAATTGTCCTGTTGTATAACTTCACAATAATCGTGTTAGACTTGGTGACCTTAATATCCAATACATACTACATTTACGCGACTCAAAACGTAGAGAGTCAAAATCGTAGATCCACACGAATCATCAATTCTTCGCTGTGAAAGCATCTCGATCCAATGCTGGTCGATTAAAGTGACGTAAAATGGCTCCTTCGAAAATGACAATACTCGTACTTACAAGTAAAAGTAATAATCACCACTGATTATGTAATAGCAATACAAAGTTGCCTTTCGCGTGTAAATCGCAACAAAACTGTTAACTCATTAAGTCCTCTAATAGCTAATAATATCACGATTGTAGTCACGAGTCTCGATTCGACTTGACTCGGCGATGAAGTCGTTGTAGTTGTCGTCCGACTTCCATGTCTGACTCCTCCATCGTCTTCCGATTTCCATCATATCCCGCTCTTGCCGCATACGATCGATGGTGACGTCATGTCACGCGCCTCGTTCACGCTCGAGTTAAAGTCTACGGGATTATTCGTCTCGCCTCAAACGAACACTTATATAGAGACATCGCCTGCAAAGAAAAGACTCACACTCACACAAAAGAACATCATGAGTGAACTCAGCGGAAATTTGCGGATTTTCCGTAAAGAAGACTTATGGTTCAAGAGTGATCATGAATTTACTAACCAAGTACTCAAATTGGTCTTTAGGTACATATTTAGTTAATACATCTGCTATCTGCTTCTTAGTTCCTACTTTTACAAACCTTACTTCTTTATCACGTTGTGCATGATGCATGAAATGTAGTTCAAGTGGTAGATGTTTAGTGCGTGACCCTGACATTCCTCTCTCTGCTGCTAAAATAGTTTGTGCGTTGTCCTCAAATAATTCTAATGGGCTTTTCTGTGCTACTCCTAACTCCTCCGCTATATGTCTAACTGCTAACCCTTCACGAATACAATCTACTGCTGCGAAGATTTCCGCATCATTCGAGCTTAATGCAATCCGTGATTGTCGTTTCGATAACCATGCAATTGGGTCACCTCCCCACAGAACTATATACCCTGTACGAGACTTTCCTGTCTTTTTGCATACTTTATGCGCCGCGTCAGGCCATAGAGTAATTCCGGGATATGTCCTTGCCTCTTGCGATGATTTCGGCCCGTGAAATGCAATACCGCGAAATGAATTCACTAAGTACCGAAAAGTTCGTCCCAACATTGCATAAGTCACTCCGACGTCAACAGTCTGCATAATGCTAGCTGCATTCAAAGCTTGGTCTGCATCTGGTCTAGTCATCTTAGTCAAAAATAGTAACTTTCCAACTAAAAGCTAGGAATGGAATGCTTCCTAAGTGCACTAGATTCTGACATAGGTTCTGGCTCCTGTTCTGCGCTAGCCGTGCTTAGCGGGCGTGCGTCTGCATATCCTACGTCTTTCAAGATCTGTTTCTGATATCTCGTCTGATGTAGTAAAATGCGACCTCCTTCCTGTTCTATTTCTATACCCTTAAACTCTTGGCTACTCCTAATCGTTTTAGGGGCTAGAACTTTTCTAGTTGGCTTGCAAACTTATCATACGCGCGTTCGTTAGGCGCCGAAAAGATTAGATCATCTACATGAAATATGCCAATGATTGTATCTCTTATGGGCTTGTCTTTCTCAACGAACATACATAGATCTGCGTCTAGCAATCGAAATCCTAACTCCTCTAACTTTGGGGCCAAGATCTCATACCAACGTCTGCCTGCTTGTGGGGCACCATACAGAGCTCCATCTATCCTTAATATCATGCCATCATGACCTTCCCTGTCTAAACCATATGGGGCGTATGTGTAAACAGGATCGTTCATTCTAGCATTCAAGTAAGCATTTTTGAAGTCTATACCATACAACTTGTGACCATGCCAAGCAGCTATCTTAGCTAAGAAAAGTAGTGATCGATGAGCTGCACAAGGTACAAATAGCTGATCTGGATTATAGCTGACTCCTGGTTCTAGCATATCTCCTCTCAAAGCTAATCGTGACTTGACAAACTTTCGTCCTTTATCATCAAGCTTGACTTTATGTACCCATGTCAATCTTACTATCTTCGACACTCCCTTCTCTTTTGCTTCCTTGGGGCTTACCCAGGGTGTTAAAAGACTTAAGAGCCTCTATCTCTTTATCCATGCCTTCTTTCAACTCCTTTGCTGTTAGCCCTTCGTCGACTATCTCTTTTGGCACACGTAGTGTGAGGTAGAGTAAAACTTCACTACTATCCTCTCCTAGTATGCTTTCCTCAGACGATCTGGCGTCTTCTAGTTCACCGGGTGGATGGATTGGGTCTACTTTATACTTCTTGATTTCACTGTCTAACATCTTGTCAACTAGTCCGTCATCAAAAGATACAAAGTGACTTGGCTTGGGCTGTTTGCGAACTTTGAGTCTATCACCTTTTTCGCATGGTTTCAAAACTTTACCGGTTCGTTTAGCTTCGTGCCAACTGTCTCCACACTCTTCCTTTGCCCATAGTTCACCAAAAGCTACCGCTGGTACAACTGCCTTGACACTTTCTAATGAGGTATCTTCCTTGACTACCTTTTTAGTTGTGACTGGTTGTGTCCGGCGTTGCTATCGTCCGTTCCTTTCTTTCTCGTTTCCCTCTCACTATGTTAGCTGTCGTGATTCTGTCACTCTGCGCCCACATGAGGCCCTTGTTTGGCGCTTCTCCTTCCCTATATCTCCGGCTTGGGTGACTAGCTGAAGGGTCCTGCGCACTAAGCGATTCGATGGGTGTTACCCCGTCGTCCTGATCAACAACTTGGCTTTTGTTAGAGTCAATGGGAAGACTGGAAATTCAATCTGGACCAGTGTCGTCCTCAACTGCATGTTTTTCCTCATGCTCTTCTGACTCCCCCTGAACTTTATGTTCCGGTTCTGTCTCCGTTTGCTCAAGCTGCTCTGCATTGCTGCTCTCCCCTTCAGATTCGTCGTCCCATTGTACTCCTCTGGTGGGTGTGCATCTTTTCCAACTACATAGGGGTTGAAACACACGTTATGTACGTTCGATATGACCTTGCGGCCATCCCAAACCCTGTAAAGCTCTTTGAAAACATCGTATCCCAAGAGCATTACACGTTTTCCCCTATAGTTTCCTTTGCCAACTTGCTTGCCGACATACATTACTCCCATACATCCTATTGGTTTCAGTTGCCGAATGGCCGGTTTGTAACCCAAACACTGCTCAAAGGGTGAAATCCCTTGACGTGGTCCGGTTGTGGCTGGCAATATGTTGTGTAGTGTGGTAGCGGTGTATTCCATCTCTGCCCAAAACTTAAGCGGAAGGTTAGCTTCATATCGCATAGCCCTAGCTGGCCCTGCAGTTATGTCATTAACTTTTTCAGCTATCGGATTTCCGTCTTTGTCTCCTGGTGCTGAAACTTTCCAAATAAATTGTAATGGCTTCCACCATTCGATTACTTCCACGGTGGCAACGAATTCTTTGTCACATGTACACGTGACAAGTTTGACCTTCCTACCGGTCTGTCGTTCAAACCACGCTACTGCCTGCTTAAGACACTCTACAAACTCGTTCTTGTGTCTCAAGTAAAAGTCTAAGATATAACCAGAAAAATCGTCTGTAATTCAAAACTTGTAGTACTTGCCATTGATGGACATTACTGCCCATGGTCCGGCTGTATCTACGTGCAAAATCCCACTCGCATAACTAGCTCTCCTAATCCTATTCTTCTTAAATCTGGGCAATTCTTTAGCCTTACCCATCATACAAGCTTCACAATATCTAACTAAATCCTCATTGCCGACAACTTTGCGGCCCAGTGCCTTGCCTAATGCATAGGTCTTCTTTATAGCCTTATGCCCGCTGCACTGATGCATGACGTAAATATCTACAGGCTTCTTATTTGCATTCTTCTCAGGATACATAGCATATAACACACATCCCTTACTCTCTCTATTCTCGCAAAGTTTTGCTATTTCATTCTTATTCTCTCTCTCCTTGGGGGTTCCCTCCCATTTACCCCGCCTTTGATTTCTTTACCTTGATCTTGGGCTCAAATCTTTTGTTTATGTCAAGAGGTTCGTCATATTCCGTGTCCCACCGGTACAGCATTCCCGGGGTCATTTTCCCTTCACTCTTATGGAGTGCTTTAGAATAAGCAACTGACCGTTCTGGTGAATAACAGATCTGTGGTAAAAGTGATCCATGCTGCCGGTTGAAACTATACTCACTGGCACTCTTGGGTCGTACAACATCTCTTTCTTTACCATCACGGGTTTTCCTGTCCCATCTACATGGGTCAATCTTGCTTCTCCCTTCTGGTTCACTACACTTTCTCCGTTTCCAGTGATCAGACTGACTGGGGCAATATCAGAAAGGTTGCTTAATATAGCCGTCGTGCAAGCTATGTCTCGTGACGATCCACCGTCCTGCACTATCATCCTCTCTTTCTTGCTTTTTCCCTTACCTTCTGCTACCATCAGGTTGTGCTCGATATCTTCCGTGTTCTCCTTTTCTTTCTCTTTCTCTTTCTTGCTCAGCTCTCTTTCTTTCCTTCGCTTCGTTCTCAGCTCTCTCTTCGTTGTATCGCTCCTCGTACATCCAGTCGTATTCGTCCCTCGCTTCTTTGTAATCCCTGTATGGAATTGGAAGGGATCTCTCTATTCTCATCTCTTCAGAATCCCTAGAGTCCTCTGTGTTTCCGGGGTCTTCATCTTCTTCTTCTGACGCTCCGTCTATTTCTCTTCTCTTCGCACCAAATGCTGCCTTCTTCCTAGCAGCGGCTGTCTTTGGTGTAAAGAATAAGTGTGCGTCTTCTGAGTGTAACCTGCGTAAATACGCACTCAAAGATCCCTCTGCCACTACCTCGTTGTGAATCTGGGTTAAGTGAGGCACAGATTCCACTAACTGCTCTGCAAAAGCAATTTTGTGGTTGCATGCTAGGTCTATGATACCATAATCCATTACGGATAGCATTTCCGTGTAGAACTCACTGTACTTGCCGTTCGGTTCGTAACATAACCCATCTTTCACAGTTAGGTCTTTCAATCCATTCGACATCACAAACAACAAACGCTCTAATTCCATCTTATAGTGGAGTCGGGCAAGTTGTGCTGTGGAATGGGTGTTGTTTGTGTCTCCTGTCTCTCCTCGTCTACTCTATCTACTGGGGACGGACCTTTTGAGGGTTGCGATGGGGGCCATGCCTTACCTTCTGCCCTTGTCCCCTGTCGCACAGACACTATACTTGCAGCTTCAATCTCTGCCTTAACCTCCCCGGCCCGCGCTTGAACATTTGCCATATCAGCACAGTCAGCCATTAATTTTTCTTCTCGCGGGTTTTCCGGCTTGACGACTGACTCGGGTTTTTGAACGGGAATTACCTTATCCTTTTGTCCGGGAATTGCCGAGTCTTTTTGCGAAAGTTGCTGTGCTCTCGCCCCCTTGCTCTCCCTCTCTCTCTCTCTTCATTCTTTTCATCATCTCTTCACTTGGGTACTCGGTGGGGGGTGGGCGGCATGATGGGGGCTGTTCCAGATCTATTTCTGGGAATTGTGGGTCCTGCTTGTAGTGATAACCACACAGACTGGCATACTGCAACCTCTTGCTCATACTGCCTGCCTTACCTATCTCCCACTTTCACCATATTTCATACCACACCGCTTCCCCTTAGAGTTCTTCCCTACACATTGGATTGTGTTTCGTTTGGGATTGGGTGTTTGTCTGGTGGGGGTGATTGTCTGTGGTGTCTTGTGTTTGTGTGTCTCTTTTGTTTGAAGGAGAGATTGAGGTGTGGGTTTCGGTTTCGTCGGTTTCTCTTTCTTAGAGGGTTGCGAGGAAGTTTCACGCACGAGACTCTCGTGCTGTGGAGGGGGTCGGTTGGGAGGGGTTGTTGACGAGGGGTTGAGGTGTTGATCACTAGTGGGTGGTGAGGGGTTGGATGGGGGAATGCCTCCGAGCGAGTAGCGAGTCTGGGAGCTGCTCGACATTGTAACCCCCCCCTCACGGACTCTTTCGGGTTTTTCTGTGTCGTTCTCTTTTTGCTCCTCTGTTTCACTATCCTCCCCTTCCGTTTCCTCACCTCCTTTTTGGACTGTGTTGCCCTCTTCTTGTTCCTCCTCTGCCTCCATGACAATCAGTTCATAGTCTTCTTCTGAACTGTCGTCCTTTTCTGTGTTGTCGTTTTCCCCTCTTCTCCTTCGTTTCCTTCACCCTTTTCACCTCTTATAAGAGTCACCCCTTATCCTTTTTCTTACGAAACTTATATTTACTACCTTTGCTTTGGGTTTCTCTCTTGGGAGGAGCGGTGTTGTGGGGTTTATGGGTGCGACGTGGTTTTAGGATATGGAATATGAGAAGAAAGCTGGGATGCTTGGATCTCATAGGACCTTAAAACCTACATCTAACACGTAACCGTTTACCGGAGTGGAGAAGGTTTTCAGGATGCAGATTACATGATTATGTAGCATCCATATTGAATAATCCCCCACATTAATAGCGTTGACCCGATCCTTCTACATCATATGTAGCAACCGTTTGAAGTTTTGGAAAAAGGTCACGGAAATTCCTTGAAATTTGGCCTTTTTTTCCCGTGACTGGGAATTTATGGCTAAATAAGGGAAATTGCACTTATGGGTTGTTGTTTGGGGTATGTTTTGGCATTTGTGCAGGTTATGGACGTAACGAAACGTGTCAGTTGACCCTCAAAGGGACACTCCGTTTTTAACGGTTTTCCCCTCTGACTTGTTGTTTGGGTTCAGACTTGACTTCCCTTTCTACTTTAGAAGTGGAGGTTAGTTCTGAACCAGTTGTGTTCAACGTTATTATGAAATTCCTTTTTATTATTGAGTTCGTAAGGGTAAGACCTCCGGTCTTAATACATTTGGAGTCCCTATGCCTTTTTCGAACTCATAAATTTTGGAATTTGGAACGACACACTCTCTGGGGACAACCAGTCACTGTTGTTGACTGTGTCTTGGTGAGAGTGTCAAGTAGCTTCTCAACTATCAGTACGCTGTACTGGTCGTGTGAGATAGTGCTTGCAGTCGTCTCGGGCAAGGGAAACTACAGGTGGTAAGGGGGGTTTTGGAGAAACAGGGAAGAACCCTGATCTCCAAATTTGGACCTTGACACCTAGGAGGTCAACATGTCAGCGATACTGGGTTTGGTGCTGACTTTGACCCATGGTATGTTTGTTTCGTTTAGCCTGGTGCTCTCTCATGGTTAGTTGAGTGAGAAGCACAGGTGGTTGAACTGGTCTGCTGTGGAAGATGTCTGCAGCTGGTGCAGGGAAGGACCCATTATGCGCCTAGCAGGCAGTGTCAGAGCGGCCAGCAATCATTATGGGAAAGAAGCATGCATTGTGTCTCTCTGTGGGAGGATGTGAGCTGGCGTGTTGTCTCTCTTTTCTCTCCTGTTGTGAGTGGAAGGGAGAGCATAGCTCTTTTATTTATTTTTTTATCTGGGATGAGAGGGTGCATGTCTTTCTTCTCTATGCATTGGATTGCATTGGATATGCATTGGATTGCATTGGATTGCATTGGATATGCATTGGATTGCATCGGTATGCATTGGATTGCATCTGGATTGCATATGGATTACATTGGATTGCATCTGGATTGCATTGGATAGCATTGGATTGCATTGGAATGCAATGGATTGCATTGGATTGCATTGGATTGCATTGGAATGCAATGGATTGCATTGGATTGCATTGGAATGCATTGGATTGCATGGGATTACATGGGATTGCATTGGATTGCATTGGATTGCATTGGAATGCAATGGATTGCATTGGATTGCATTGGAATGCATTGGAATGCATGAGATTGCATGGGATTGCATTGGATTGCATTGGAATGCAATGGATTGCATTGGATTGCATGGGATTGCATTGGATTGCATGGGATTGCATGGGATTGCATTGGATTGCATTGGATTGCATGGGATTGCATTGGAATGCATTGGAATGCATTGGACATGTGTTAATACATGGTTTGGTCACACTGAGGAGACTGACCGAGTGGTTATTTATACATAAGTTTTGATTAAAGTTTTTTTTCTCTTATCTTTTCTTTCGGCAACCGGTTGGCTGATATTCGACGGTACGCTTTGAAGGCGGAAGTGACGGATGTCACTATGGGACTTAGTGATGGGATGTCACTATGGATTTCGAAGTGATTACCGTACTGAATTGAATGGTTTTGAAGCCGGCTGGAAGGACTGTCACTGAAATCTATACGGTGTGGGACGCACTGTATAAATATGGAGCGACACGACGGTAAAGCCATTCGGACATCTATGGCTGCGTGTCAGATTTCAGTCACTTGGGCAGCTATGACATAGCTGAAGGAGCAGTGGGAAGGAAAGGGCTATAAAGACGGAAATCATCGACGGTTTCGATAAGCAAATATGTCATTCATCATATGTTATGGCATATTGGAGGTCACGGACTTTTTAGCCTCTGAGGGAGGTATTAAAAGCGGGCTGTCGAACCGGACGAGCGGAGTGTATGATGCTACACTTTCATTATGTTATCCGCAGATGAAGGACTCTGCGCCTAGAGATGATGCTACCGCAACACGATGCCTATGCCTATACCTCAAGTTGTGAACTTTGAGTGGGTATGAGATAATCTGCTAACGATACGTTGGCTAATTTTAATACATCGCGGGGGCGGGATTCGTGGCGGCAATAAAGGCGTGGTTGGACGGAATATGTTGCCTATTAAAGGAAGCATAGAAGGGGTGAATGGAAAGGCGAGGGCGGAGGTTACGGGGACAATGGTCTTGACCATTGAACTCTACTCCGGTATTATTATTAAAGTCCTTTGACATCCAGTTCTATGTCTGTCCGGAGTATTCGGGAGAGTTGCTGATTGGATTCATGCAACTCAATAGGATGAATACATTAATTGATTGCCGGTCAGGTTTAATGCACTACGGAAGTAGTGATGACGACGCGGAGGATATGGTGAGGGGCCGGTCGGAGGTTCCTCTCTTCCATACGGATACTTACGCGGTGTCATACACTAAGCACGGCACGGACGGCGTCGGTGACCCACATGCAATTGCGCGAAGCGCAAGCGGGTGCAGATGGTACCAAAATCATATCAACACCCGGCGTTGGACAATTATTATAAGGATTTCCAACCCGAGTACCGCGGGCTTGCGGGAAAGGCTAGGAGGGTTGTTCGACGTTGGGAAAAGGCAACGGTGGAGGACTTAATTCAGGGCCGGTCGGCTCAGATTATGGCTTGCACCATGAAAGAACATAACATGAAGGTGGAGGCAGGAATGGGCGGGTTCAGGGATGGAAAGAAGGGGCCTTATGTGTTCCTTCAGAACCAGTACTGCTTCCATGCAAAGGCATCACGGGCCAATAGGCCGTTGTTGAACCGTTGATGTCGATGTGGGTGTCAACGGGGGGGACGGAGGACGAAATTTTGGATTTCGTGGGGGACATGTGGGGTAACAAACCTCTTTGTCCGCGGAATTCCGGAAAGACAATGAAGTGGCTCACGAAGTATTTCACGGGTGATAAACCGTTCTTCTATTGTCTTACCGTTCCATGACAACGCACTATGGGCGGATGAGGTTTTGGACCGGATCGCGGATCACCCAATCCCGGTGCCATCTAGGAAGCAACATTTGGTGATTGCATGTAGATTGGGCACTAGGGAACAGGGGTTGGCATATCGAAACTCACTTAAAGGATATGACCTTCAGAAGGTGCGGGAACAAGCGTTCACGTGCTTCACAGGGTTTTACACGAAAAGGGCGCCTATCCAGTATGCGTTGATTCTGGATCGGATGGCGAACCTTGGGAAATGGGATGAGTTTTCGGAAGTCAAGTACCATCAGAAGGAGGTGGAAATGCCCTCCGACGATGGCCTGGTGGAGGATGCGTGGTCGGACATGGCTGAGGCACCCGAACTTAGGGATCGGAAGGATGCCCAGTCATGGGAGGATAAAATTGCTCGGATGCGGGCGGATTGGAAAGGAAAAAGAAAAGGATCTTGAGAGCCTTCAGAAAGTGATGGCTAAGGAAAAGGAGATCTTTGATCCGCCTAGGCCGGGGACGTTCAAGCATTTTGAGGCCCATCTCAGGAAGATTCCGGGGATGAATATCACGCATGCCTCTAGGAGGTCTGTCCTGGGCCGTAAGGAAGAAAGTATTGCCCCAGGAGAAGGCGGAGGAGTTACAAGCAGATGATTTCACGGAGTTTTCGGACTCCCCGATTTCGTCGCATGTACGCATGGTTCCAAAGCCGGATGGAGCGCTGAGGTTTTGTGTGAATTACTATCGGGCTAACAAGATCATCGAGGGTGAGCGGTACCCGCTGCCCAAGATCGATGACTGTATGCGCAAGTTAAAACACGCAAAATTTTACTCGGTATTGGACCTCAAGAATGGGTTCTGGCAGATCCCGCTCAGCAGAAAGAGCAGGTGGCTTACAGCGTTTGTAGTGGGAATGACGCTATACCAATGGAAGGTATTGCCAATGGGTCTGAGGAACTCACCAGGCATATTTCAGGCAGCGATGCAGAAAATGCTCGGACGCCGGTTTGAGGATAAACGGGCAGGTGGGTTTATGGAGAAATATGGACAGAAGGCGGAGGATTACGCTTTCTGTTACATAGATGATATTATTATCTACTCCAATACCATGGAGGAACACCTGGCCCATATACAGGTTGTTTTCCGACGGGTGAGAGAGTTGGGTCTCAAGGTGAACTTGGACAAGTGCCAGTTTGCCACCCGACAGGTTACATACCTAGGATATGATATCTCGAACGGGACAGTAGCGATTGCGGCTAAGAAGAGGGATGCTGTGGAAGGCATTAAGCGGCCTCAGACGCGGTCGGAGTTGTTCTCCTTCATTGCGCTTGCGCAATATTACAGTCAGTTCTTTCCGAATTGGTCGGAGACGGTCAAACCGTTAAGAGAGCTGTACTTGAAAGGCGACATGCGAGAGTGGACGCCTAAACAGGAGGAGACGTTCGAGTTCATTAAGGAAATGTTGTCTCGTGATCCCAAGTATAACAAGGATTGCATCTTGATGATGCCGGATGTGGATAAGCAGTATGTGCTGGACACCGATGCGTCTAAGTATGCGATCGGGGCGGTCCTACAGCAATACGACGACAAAGGGGTCTTACGGCCGATCATGTACTTGAGCCGGAAGCTCAACAGGGCGGAACAGAACTACTGTACAAGGCAGAGGGAAGCCTTGGCGGTGGTTTGGTCGTTTATAAGACTCAGGGAATACTTGTGGGGGTCACGGGATATCGTGGTAAGAACGGACCACCAGCACCTTATGTGGTTGATGACGAACGATTGCACGGGCAGGCTGGCCAGGTGGCAGGCTTTGCTATCGTGTTATGACTTCACCGTCAAGTACATTCCCGGCAAGAAGAATATTGTGGCCGACTCTTTGTCAAGAGTCAATTACTCAACTCCATCCGCATGTCTGGCTGCGATGCAGCAGATGGACGAGTTTGAGGACTTGGCATTGAGGACGGATCAAAAGGATATCTTGCCGGCGAACATGATCTTCTATGCCAATAAGGCTCATCCGGGGACTAGCAGGAAAGAGCCTAGGGTGATGGAGCCAAAGAAGGGGGAATATAGGAAGGTCATGATGACTCAGTTGGAACGGGGGGTTGGCCAAACAGAGTGCTGTATGGAGCATTTTGTAGAGGAGGCCGTGCAACGCCTGAAGGAATACGAGGCCGATAAAGCCGCTATTCTGGATGAGGATAAGGCGGAGCATGAGTGCTATTGTTGCCAGGGGCACGCGGCACCGGCCGTCCGAACCTACATGGAAGACCCGGGCGTGGAAACGGCTCCAGAGCCGGAGGTGGCCTCTACAGAGCCGTTGGGGGCTTCGGAGGGGTCGGGGCCGGATTCCAGACCTCAAGTGGGAATCCAGGTAGAGGACGGTACAGTGCGTATCGCGTCGGTGGAAGCATGGAGGCAATGTCAGAGGGCCGATGATGAGTACAAGGACTTGATCCAGAACTTTTTGGCGGGGGATGAGCTGTTGTTGACGGAGAAGATCCGATCACAGCTCAAGACTCTGGCATGGAGGGATGGCCTCCTGTGGTACACAGGCAAGACACCGGAGACGGCCAAGAACCCGGAAAAGTGGGTCTTATGGGTCCCAGCCAAACTGAGGCAGATGATCTACGTAGCGTCACACGTAGTCCCGTTGGTTAATCGGGGGTACAGAGGACGCAGTGGATTATCAAAAGGCGATTCTGGTGGGAAGGGATGGATAAGTTCATTAAAAAGGGGGTCAAGGGCTGCACGACCTGTCAGATGAACAAGAAACACCCAGTGGAAGGGAAAATCCCAGTTGGGAAATTTACACTGCTGGAAAGGCTCTTTGAGTTCCTGCATGTGGACCACGTGGGGCCGTTGCCGCCGGTGGGGCCGGCGAAGGATAAGTTCTTGATGACGGTCATTGATAGGGCGAGCAATTACGTCTGGGCGATACCAGTGCCGGACACTACGGCGGAGACGACAGCCAGGGAGCTGATCGATCGGATCCTATGTGTGGTAGGGGTCCCCAAGACGATTTGCTCAGATAAGGGCCAGCCTTTGACAATGAGCTGATGGAAAGGCTCGCGAAGTATTACGGGGTCCACTGGCAGTACGTTACACCGTACAATCCGAGGGCTAATGGCAAGATCGAGCGGGTACATAGGCCGCTCAAGTCGGCCCTAAGGACCTACTGCAAGAAGAGTCAGCTCTTGTGGAGGGAGGTGGTCCCAAGCTTTGTGTTCGGTATGAACGCGATGCCATCGAAAGCTCTTGGAGCGGGGGCGGAATGTAGATCCCCGTATCAGGTGGTGTACGGGCAGGAGCCGGTGATGCCCCAACACTTGGTATATCAGGATGCACCTGCGCTTGCGCTGGACGAGGATGAGCTCTGGGGGGTTCGTATGCGGGTCTCAATGGAGGCCATGCAAGCAGTGCGACAAGCAAGGCTGGCGGAACAGACTCGCCAGCTAAGTAAAGAACCCTTGGAGCAGGACTTGTCTATGGTAACGTACAAGCCAGGGACATCGTCATGTTGTACTACCCACATGTTCCGAAGGGCATATCATCGAAGATGTTTGTGCACTGGAAGGGGCCCTATCAGGTGGTGCAGCAGACAGGGCCGTTTAACTATCGGATCAGAGGCAGGGGGGAGAACAAGATTGTTAATGTTCGACGCCTCATTAAGTACGATCCGTTCTTAATGGAAAACGAGATGCTCCAGGAAGCGCTCGTCAGGGAAAAGGGAGAGTTTCAAGACCCTCCTAAGTTGGTAACGGATAAGGAACCCGATGGTGGGAAGCCCGGGGACCGGAAGGGCCAGGGGGAGAGGAAGGCACGGGCCCCTGAAGAGGGCGTCGGCCGGGGAAGCTCCAAAGGGCCTGAGGTCGCGGGGAAGGGGTCAGATGCGAGTCGCAAGCCACCCACAGAGGCGGCGAAGCGGGCGGCGGATAATGATCTGATTTACTCGGAACCAGGAGGTAGACCGGGGAAGCGTAGGAAAACGGAAGTGCAGGCGGAGCCGGAGGAGCCTATTGAGCCCTCGCAGGTGGATGTCAAGCACAAGTTATGGAAGGAGGGTAATAAGACACTGGGGATGAACTGGGTTCTGAATCAGTTCTATCTTGTCAGACCCCCAACTAGATTCGTTGCAAAAGGGGACAAGGGTACTCTTTTTGTAATGAAGGTAGTGGGACTGGCGAAGGACTCGAGCAAGACTCGATCGTCGGAAAGTGCGCTTAAGAACCTTCCGCCTATGCTGCAGTTCTACCGGTCTTGGGTAAGGATACGGTGGAGAACCGGATGTACCGCGAGTATGTCCCGGTGTGGTGGGATGCTGCGAATAGGGAAGTATGGGATGCCAAGATAGATCCGGCCTCACGGAAGGCGGACAGGGATCACGAGGCATGGACCATATCAGCGTGGCCGAGGGGAGTGTTGGATTGCCCCTTCGAGTTACACGATGGGCACATTCCGCAAAAGATTTGGGACATGCTCAAACAGAGCGGGGTGGACTTAAGGCTAATCGGAGGTGCACACGCGACCGAAACGGTGCGGGGGAAGAAGCATCCGAGCTAGTAGGGAGGAAACATCCGGAAGGGGTGAAGGAAGAAGGAATTGGAATTCGGGTCGGGGAAAAGGGAAGTTGGGCGCACATTGACCATAGTGTGTGGGAAATTTGTACTGGGAGTCCTACTCAACATTAAAACTTTACTGACACGGTACGGGAGAGGAACTCGGCGAGAAGGCCATCGTCGTTTTAAGGGTTGGACTTTGGGGTTCGGTCGATTCGGACTTCGGGGCCAGGCACCATTCACATTTGATGGATTAGACAGGGTCTGATTGGTGGTCGGTCAGAATATGGGACTGTAACTTCGGGAAATCGCGCGCGTAGGGGGATGAAGACACGAACTGGTCGAGTGCCAGATTCACGATCTTCGGGCAACATTAAGCCTTGGAGCTTAGCCCACATGAAGCACAGGCCTATAATCAGTTGGGTGGCTCTTGATAAGATTTGATCAGGGGTCGAGCTGAGGTGGCTCTTGGGATGGTGGACAGTCGGCTGGGATTCCCCAAAAAGCCGGTGCTGACGAGATTATACGAGATGTAGTCTCCGTTGGTATTACTCCAGAGTTGAGATCCGAGCGATCTCAAAGGAGGGGAAAGGGGTGCTATGTAACACCCACGGTATACTACATCGTTTTTACGCTATTAGGGTTTACGGGAATGTACTCGTGGAAGTAATTTCTTGTTATTAAATGTATTTTAAGATGAATTCTTATTACATTTCCGGTTCTGATTAATACATCCTGTTTTAACGTGGTTTTAGGATATGGAATATGAGAAGAAAGCTGTGATGCTTGGATCTCATAGGACCTTAAAACCTACATCTAACACGTAACCGTTTACCGGAGCGGAGAAGGTTTTCAGGATGCAGATTACATGATTATGTAGCATCCATATTGAATAATCTCCCACATTAATAGCGTTGACCCGATCCTTCTACATCATATGTAGCAACCGTTTGAAGTTTTGGAAAAAGGTCACGGAAATTCCGTGAAATTTGGCCTTTTTTCCCGTGACTGGGAATTTAGGGCTAAATAAGGGAAATTGCACTTACGGGTTGTTGTTTGGGGTATGTTTTGGCATTTGTGCAGGTTACGGACGTAACGAAACGTGTCAGTTGACCCTGTCCAAGGGACACTCCGTTTTTAACGGTTTTCCCCTCTGACTTGTTGTTTGGGTTCAGACTTGACTTCCCTTTCTACTTTAGAAGTGGAGGTTAGTTCTGAACCAGTTGTGTTCAACGTTATTATTAAATTCCTTTTTATTATTGAGCTCGTAAGGGTAAGACCTCCGGTCTTAATACAGGTATGACTAAATACTATTATTATTAAAATTGTCCATTGCTCCCCCTATTTAGGAATAACGGCCCCATTTACCTTATCAACTGCTACAAACCTCGCATATATGGTGGTAAAATATATGTAGCCCTATTCAGAAATTACCGGAGCCGTACTAACAACTATATGCACTTAGTTAACTCTATAAAATTAACTTTGTGTCTCGCCGCCAAACTTAACTTATGACGCCGCCGTAAAAGGTCACAGTCGTTGCGCCGCCCCAGCGCGCTCCCCCGTTCCCTTGCTTCCTTGCCTTCTGGTAACCTCCCGAGCCCCTTAGCTTCCCGGCTCCCAGTCTGAGCCCACTTGCCGACGCGGTATCTGCCGCCAGGGTCATGTAACCACTTGCGCACCGCACGCACCACCAATTGCAGTTGCAAGTCCGAGCCGCTGTCGAGGTCGCTGTCGATGTCGCTGCCGTCCCCTGGGGGTTGCGTTGGTCGTTGTCTGCCGAACCTATGGGTTCCCTGGACTTCATAATATGCCTTGGCCCTTCTACTGGGCCCACCTTCTTCGTCACGACTTTTCCTTTCTTCTTCTTATTTCTGCGCTTGGAGCGCTTCTCCTTCTCTTTCTTCTTCTTTTCAACTAACGGTTTGAGTGTGCTAGCTTTGTTTTGCTCCCCCATCACTGGGGCTTCCTTCTCACTCTCTCTTTCCTGATATGTGTGCAGCCCGCAAAATCGCCCTCTCAACAGACCATCATTGAAGCTGCCTCTCGCAACAAGACATTTTCACTCTCCATGTCATGGGTGCATACAAAACATTGCTGCTCACCTGACACTCGCCCCTCACATTGACGATAGACCTCTCTCTCTTGTACTACCTTCACTTTACCCATGTGTGCTCTCTCTTGCCCATGCCTGCTCTCTCTCGGAAAAATTTCGCCGCCTTTATTACTGCGTTTGGCCCCGTGAATTCTAACCCTTCGTCCTCTGTGTCAGAAGTGTCTGACTCACTCCCCCTTCCTACCTGTCCATGTTCCCTTTTTGCTCTCTTTTCCTTCCCTCTCGGTTCTTCCTTCTCCCCTGGCTCTTCTCTCGCCTTTTTCATCTTTTCACATTCATGCAGTCTGTGTTAACCCCCACACATCCTACACTCCTTCTCACATGCTGAGAACACATGCCCCTCCATGTTACAATTGAAACATTTCTCTTTCTTCAACGTCTTCTTTCTCGTTCCTGTTCCTTTCCCTCCCCCTTTTTTATCAGTGGTGGTGTGTTTAAACCTACAGTTAGATCTATCACAGCTGCCTGACTGTTCAAACATGTAGCACACCCCAGGCACACTACGCATAGTGACTGACCCCTCTGTATGAGCAAAACGACACTCATCCCCCCACTTGCATCCACTCTCTCTTTGAAACCAAAAACACACACCTCTCTGCCCTTCCTCTCTTTTGTTGGCATCTTTCCCTGCACTGCGTGTGCTTTTTCTTTCTTCATCTTCTCTCTTTTATACACTTTCTTTGTTTCTGTCTATTTCCAACGCTTTTTCTTCCAACTCCTCCCACCAATCTCAAAAGACCATGCATGCTGCTTCTTATTCATCTTCAGCGTGCTCATCCATCCTCCCCAATCCTTTCTCACTCCCTCTGACGCATACTCAGGGTTTTGTAAGGCATTAGTGATTATAGTTTCCATTGTTCTTTTGGGTGTTTTATGGCCTACTGCCTTTACTAATAGCTCTTCATCTAACGCAACAAACGCATCAAACTGCGGAGCATAATCACATCCTCATCAAACGTCCATGCATTCATCGCATTTATCTTCTTGCACATCCTCCTCACTCACCTTACCAAACCTTTTGGTCAGTCTGGCCCACACAGTGTGCAAGTTCTGACCAAAGTCTGGTGAGGTGTCTCTCACCAAATCTGCCACACTCCTCTTAGCTTTACCCTATTATCAAACACAAACGAAAAAGCTTCCTCTCTCTGTCTTTTCATCTCATGCTCCAAACTCTCCTCATATGCTACCATCATTCTTTCTTCCTTCTCTTTGTCATCTACTTGCTCCTTGCTCTTCGTCTTGATTGTTGTCGTTGCTGGTGTGGAATAAGTAGGTGAAAGCTGACTACTCACTCTCCCCCTCTCCTTCACCTGATCTTCTCCTCCCTTTTGCTCACTCTTACCACTATCTCCCCTAAAGTAAGGCTGCCTTTTTGTCTCCGTAAAATAAGGTAAGGTTTTAAATTTCTTTGTCTGTTTCTGACTCTGAGTCTAACTCAGCTTCCTCTTCCTCCTCTCTCAGCCCTATCTTTGCTCTCTCTCTTGCTGATAATGCTAGTGCTTTCCTGCTCTCTCTCCCCACCTCCACATGTAGCTGAGTTGGGGACTTTCTTTCCTTGCTGTGCAACGGGCCGGGCCGCGCCACTCACATTACTTTCGTGAACTAGCCTATGTTCTTGTGGGGTCTGGAGTGCCCCTTAAGTCCTTTTGCCCCCAAGGCCAAAACTATCTCTCGTTGGAATGCTTTAAACGGGGTTCTCCCGTCATACTGTCCTTTTGCTGTGACTTCCTTTTCTTTGTTTTTGATTGTGCCTCATAGAGTACTGAAACTCATTGAGGGCTTACTGTCTTGTCTTTTTCTTTGAGCAGACAAGTTGTTGTGTCCTGGTGTGCTTGCCTCTTCACACGACGTTGGTCACCTAAAACGGGGACAGGTAGCGAACGATGTGTTTTCAAACTCCCGCAACCACAGTGTTGCAAAAAAGCTTCCTTCTCGTGTGTCAATTAACAGAATGACACCAACCCTTTGACAGTCGCCTCCCAGGTCGGCGATGGTCTTCGTCCTTCCTTGCTTGCCGCAGTGCCAGAGTTAAGCGCTGCCAACTTGGGCACAGAACCCACTAGACGAGAGGGTTGAACGAAATACTTTACTTTACTTAGAGATTTGAATAATTACTGATACTACACTAAGCCTTTGAATTCACCGTTACACATAGAGTGATATAGGAAAAATATGTAATTGTTCTTGGGGTGGGCCGGTATGACTAAATACTATTATTAATAAAATTGTCTATTGAAGAGTGAAGGAAAACAATATTTGACTTGCTTTTCACATCCATGACTGAGGAAACTTTTTCAAATGCAAAATCTGGTCACAGTTGCACTTGACTTGAATTATTAATACAAGTCACCTTGGAGTTGAAGCCAGCGGCCTTCAAGTGGTTTACAGCTGTTCAAACATCAAGTTACGCAAGCTCAGAGTCACCACTTGAAACTCACAATCTACGTTCAGTCGTGATCATACTTTGCAACCGTGACACAAGTCTGCAAACAAGTATTAATAGAAATCTACGCAGAGTAAATAAACGAAGGGACCGCTCTGCTATTTACTTGTATTTCACCTGCTCTCTAGAGTCAGCCGGGACTTAATGCAGCCATAGAGATCTTTAATAAGAGTTCGTTGTGTAATTACCCCTTGGGGTTGTATCAAATATCAGACTGAGCACTTTAACGACCGGCCAAAATCACTACCGTTGACTTTTCACTGTTTTTGACCGGCCCGTCAGATTCTCCTCTGCACGACGTTTCTGCTTCACTAACTAGTTTTCGATTTCTCA